>PVIH01017034.1:0-43369 GCA_004025045.1 Sigmodon hispidus
CTTTCAGCCATTCGTAGTTCCTCTGCTGAGAATTCCCTTTTTAGATCTGAACCCCATTTTTTGATAGGGTTATTCAAGGTTTTGGGATCTAAATTCTTGAGCTCTTTATATATCTTAGAGATCAGTCCTCTATCACTTGTAGGGTTGGTGAAAATCTTTTCCCATTCTGTAGGCTGGCGTTTTGTCCTATTGACAGTGGATTTGACTACTTTTTATACTCCTTAGTTTTCTGGTTTGATTGTGGTTTCTTTTTTTAAAAATTTATTTATTATGCATACAGTATACAGAAGAGAGTACCAGATGTCATCATAGATGGCTGTGAGCCACCAGGTGGTTGCTGGGAACTGAACTCAGGACCTCCGGAAGAACAGTCAGTGCTCTCAACCCCTGAGCCATCTCTCCAGCCCCTTGATTGTGTGTGGTTTCTAAAGCAGACTCTCATGTAGCCAACAGGCCTCAAACTTGTCAAGTAGTTGAGGTAGGCTTTAAATTCCCTCCAGCCTCTACTTTCTGTGTTGACAAGTGTGCCACATCATGCTGGACATGGCTACAAATTTTAACAAATAAAGTCATATGAAATTAGTTTAAGTAAGGTGTCTTTTTTCTGGGTGGTAGGACAAACACCTGAATTCTCTTTGAACAGCTAGTCCTAGATTCCATACAGCTGCCTACCAGTTCTGTTATACACAGGTGTACCTTGTTAGGTGATTCCTTAGTGCTCTGGGGACAGTTTGATTGGACTCCCAACCCAGAGGCTTTCATACTGTATGAAAATTTTACTGCTGGGCCTATGAGTACAGCACAACCCACAACACTGTCGTTAAAAGTCTGTCCACATTGGCCTTGGTTTTGTGGCTCCTCTCATACAGGATGCCAGGCACTTCCTGCTTCCAAGATGTTGCATGTCTTTTCTTCAGAGCTCAGCTCAGAATTCATGATGTGCTCCACTGTCTCTTTTCACTTTGCTTCAGTTGCACAAAGCATAAGTCTGTTTGTATCCACAAGAGTGACAAGAACAGAGCAGGGGCTCAGTAACTTCCTAACACTCAGTAAGTGACTGCTGTGTGAAAGCAAAGCACTGTGCAAAAGCAAGTGATTAGAAAATTATTCTTAGGGCTGGAGAGATGGCTCAGTGGTTAAGAGCACTGACTGTTCTTCCAGAGGACCCACATGGCAGCTAACAACTGTCTGTAATTCCAAGATCTGACTCCCTTACACAGTTATACATGCAGACAAAACACCAATTCACATAAAATTAAAATTAAAATTAAAAAAGAAGATTTAAGAAAATTAGTCCTCGTACACTCTGCCCTGAGGAGTTTGCAAGTGCATTGGGTGGGGTGAGGGGGACAATTTGGAACCTAGCTTAGTAAAGCTCTTTTAATGAAGGTGTTCTGGGTTGGTTTCCTAGAACTACCAAAAATAAGAGGGTTTCTCCAGGTGTGGTAACATATACCTGTAGCCTCAGAGTCTTAAGATGCTGAGGCAGAGGACTGGAGAGTGTTTGCTGTTCTGTTGTGAGGATCTCAGCACTCATGTCCAGCAGCTCACAGCTGCCTGTCATTACAGTTTCAAAGGATCTCTTCTGGCATCTTCAGGTACTTGTCACACGTGTGCGTACACACTTAGACACACACGTACGTACACACACTTGGAATTGAGGCAAGAGGGTGGATCAGTTAAGCTCAGGATTTACTGCCCTGACTAGGCAACATAGCAGAATCTACGTTAAAAACCAACCATATTAGTTAACTTTTTGTTGTGATAAAGCACCACAACCAAGGCATTTATAGAAGAAAATGGCTATTTGGTGCTTTTGGTTCCATAGGGTTTGAGTTCACACTGGTAAGGACAGCATGGCGGTCGGCAGCTGAGACAGCAAGCATCAAGGTGTAGAAATGAGGTGGTGTCTGCAAATCCTCAGAGCCTGTCTCCAGTGGCACACTTCTTTTTTTTCTATTAATCGATCAGTTGATTAATGTCTTCTTAGCTCAGTCATAGTTTTCCTTCCTTCCCTCCCTCCTTCCCCCCAGTCCCTCCCCCCAACCTTGCTCCCCAATCCTTCCCATGGCATATCAAGTCACAGCGAAACTAGGCACTACTCTCCTATTAAGGCTGGATGAGGCAACCCAACAGGAGGAAAGGGTCCCAGAACAGACAAAGAGTCAGAGATAGCCTCCCCCTGGCAGGAGTTCCACAGCTTCAACACAAGACCTGAACCATCCACAAACAGTGCACCAGCTAAGGACCAAGTATTTATACATGTCACAGCTGTGAAGGGGGATGTGTACTCAGACAGCTACACCATCAATTTAAATAGTCAAGTAAGTCAAGATAAATAGCATTTTAAAAAAACGACTGTGACTCTGAGACAGGGTTATGAAACATTTCTGAGGGCGGGGCGGGGATTAAGCTATGTGCTAATCTGAAGGTAGGAATAGTCTTGTGGTTTTGTTTTGACTGGTTTTGGTTTTTGGTTTTTTGAGTTTTTTTTGAGTGGCAGTCTCTAGGCTGTCCTGCATTTGCTTCAGACTTGCTATGTAGCCAAGGATGACATTGAATTTCTGGTCTTTTGCTTCCTGCCAAATACTAAGATTGCAGGCATGTGTCACCATAGTTGATATGGTATGCTACCAACTGAGCTGCGTCCCTAACATGCGATAGTTCGAATTGTGTGCTACTCTATTGCTTCAGTATTTTAAAGAAGTGCTTATTCCGGTTTAAAATAAGGCAGTATATGTGTATGTATGTATGGGTATATGTGTACATATATGTGTGTAGCCTAACAGGAGCTTCATCACATTTAGACTTGGGTATAGTTTTGCTGTTGTTCTCCAGTAGGGGGCATCCAACCCAGACACTCACATACTAGCAGGCATTCTTTGGCTATACCCCTAGCAAATAGATCCATTGGGGTACAGTTTCACAAGTTGGATGTGGTAGCATGTACCTGTTATCCCAGGCCTTAGAATATAGTGGCAGGAGGGTCAAGTTTAAAAATAGCCTAGATCAGTGGTAGCACATGCCTTTAATTCCAGCACTGTCCAGGCAGAGATAATCTCAGGCAGAGATAGGCGAATCTCTCTGGGTTTGAGGCCAGTCTTGTCTACAGCTCATGTTTCAGGACAGGCTCCAAAGCTACACAGAGAAACCGTGTCTTGGGAGGGGAGGTGAGAACCTGGACTACATAGAGAGCCCTGCCATCACAGATAAATGCGTACATCTCCATAGTTTTAAACGGCACAGTGTGAGGAAGACTTGTCTCAGGTAGAAGTGCCCTTTATTTATCAGTGGATAAAAAGACTCAGGACTGTCTATGGACTGGACTCCCTGTTTGGACTTATGCAGTGGCCTAGGTTACACTGGGTCCTGATAGCACAGGGTACCTCTGGGACATTTAGCAACTAGTACAGCCAGGTCTTCACCTACTATCATTGTTCTGACTATATCCTTGTGTGATCTGAGTGAACAGCCAGAGGAGAGATGGGAATCCTAAGCAGCCAGCAGGATAAATAAATACACACTATCGAAGGCCTGGAATTTCAGAACTTTAATGGTGAACAGTGAGAATTTAGGCCACTGTGTTCAATCGCAGGGTATCCCAAATACACTGGTTACTTAGCCTATCACACCCAGCTGAGGCTGTCAAGCATCTTGATGCTGCATTCAGCAGAGTGTTCAAGGTGAAGAACAGGGAAAGAAGAAGTGGGCTATTACATTAGGCACACAGCCTTACATTGAACCAAACTTTTCTTCTCCACAGACTGGAAACCAACACATCTATCAGCCTGTGGGGAAACCAGGTAAGTGAGGAAACTCATTGTGTGTGACGAAGTATGTATAGTTTGGCAGGAGTAGGATTTAAGTCGACTGTCCCGTAATGGTTACAGTCTTCCTCTGCATACCAGTGTGGTGTTCATTCACCACATTAGGTCTACGTCTAGAGTACTGGAAAGCTAAACTTAGTGACATAAACCATCAGAGGTCCCTTCTTAGAACATGAGCCTCCAGTCTGCTGCAGCAATGCAGGTCAGAAGGGGGTTGGGAGCCTTGGAAGTCTGCTCAGTAGTGTGTAATGGGAACCCTTTTGCTTTTTCAGATCCTGCAGCTCCACCAAAGAAACCACCACGCCCTGGAGCACCTGGTCACATAAGCAACCTGGCAAGCATCAGTAGCCCTGGGGACAGCTACAATGAAGGTGTCAAGGTGGGCATCTAAGCCTGTACAGCATGGTCTGTTCCAGGTTGGTGGGGTCACTGATTCCTCAACACATGACTCTTAGGTTGTAGCAGTCAGGGATGTTGACAAGGAGACGGGACTCTGCTGTTGTTTTCTAATCATGCTAGACTTGAGGGACTTTATACCGGCATTCCCTGGCCAGATGGAAATAAATGAGATAGACACTCACTCCTTGTTTTAAATGTGAAGCTTGGATGCCTAGGACAAGAGGGTGCTCTCTATTGTCTACACATGTTTATAGATAAAGCTTTGGAGAATGGCATTTTCCTTTTCAGTTCAGAATTATGCTTATAAAAGGTTGGCTGAAGCCTTCCTCTTGGAGGGACTCCTTAATCTCTCTCCCTAGGGTTATGTCACCAAGCATCACTGTCTGGCTCTCCAGGTTCCCCTTGTCTTCTGAGGACAGGAAGGTGGTGCTCACCATACCACCCCAACCCTGTCTTCTATCCAACATGTAAAGGTGGGACTTCTTCATTTCCCACTTGGTGACAGGCACCCTCTCTGTGTCCCAGTTTTCAGTCTGATCTGATACACATTGTTTTGCATTTTAATGGCTCTAAAATGGGGGTAGAATTTGTTCTTAGTGGTTTAGGTTTTTGTCTTGAGTTTTTTGTTTGTTTGCTTACTTGTTTGCTTGCTTTGCATTTTTAGTTAGGGAATGAAGAAGTTGGTGAGGTACTTACCATGAAATCATGAGGACCTGAGTTCAGTCACCAGAACCCATGTCAAAATATTAGGTGTGCTATCATGCTCAAAATCTCAGTAGTGGGGAGGCAGAGACAGATCCTTAGGCCTCGCTGGCCATCTACCCTAGTACAGTTAGTGAAACTCGGGTCCCAATAAAAGACATGTCTGAAAAAAAATAAAAAGATAGGTGTGTGTTATGTTACAAGCCCCGAGTTACAGTACTCTGGAGTCAGAGGCAACAAATCTCTGACTACAAAGCCAACCCAATCTACAAAGTGAGTTCCAGGACAGCCAGCACTATAAAGTGAGACCCTGCCTCAAAATAGTAAAATAAAACAAGATGGGTGGCAACTGACCAAAGCTGGGATTGACCTCTGGCCTCCATGCATGTACATGATCATTCATGTGGTGGTATATTCCTGTAATTGCAGCACTTGAGAAACAGGAAAAGTTGAGTTCAAGGCCAGCCTGGGATGCATAACGTGACTGGTTTTCTTTCTTTCTTTCTTTCTTTCTTTTTTTAAACTTTATTTATTTATTTGCCTTGGTGTTTGCCTGGAACTGGAACTACAGACAGTTGTTAGCTGCCATGTGGGTGCTGGGAATCGAACCCGGGTCCTCTGGAAGAGCAGACGGTGCTCTTAACCACTGAGCCATCTCTCCAGCCCCTCTTTTTTTTAAGTGCCTGTTGCAATGGATGAAACTTTAAATCTGATTAGTATGAGTATGAGTAGTTATTTAGTACTGTCTCTGCTACTTGCAGTGACAGACTTCCATATTACTTGGTTCTTGCCATCAATCTCACATGGTTGGTACTGGTCACATTGCTCATACTAGATAATCATGATTCACAGAAGTGGAAGTTTGTTCAAGGTCACCCAGAGCCAGTGACTCAACAGCATGCTACTGTGGGCCCTGTACTGCACACTGAAAGTGCCCTCTTCTGGAGTCATCATAGTGATGTGATGTCATCTCAGAGTCAGAATCAAGAGGGTACATCTTCACCAGGTTCAGGGCAAGTTGGCCTGTGGCTCTGAGAGCACCATTGCCATGTCCATCCCCAAAGTGACAAGAGCAACCTGGATTTACTGTGACACAGATTAGCATATTCATGCAATCATGTTGAGTAAACATGGCTGGCTAGGGTACCCTTGCTAAGGGAATCAGTCCTAGAACAGCTGCTAGCTGTTGTCAGCTCTGTGATACCAGGCAGCTTCTCAGCAGCTGTCAACAACACTAGGTATTCTTGGTAGAGAAACAGGTAAAAACACAAATCTTGCTAAGACTCTTTAAATCTGAAAAGAGAAAGGAAAAGTTAGACCAATGAGCTGTTGTCATTTTCAAAAACAGGCCTTTGCACTGTCCTGTGTTATAATGAATAGCTGTCCTGAAGTCTTGACATTTTCCATCGTACTCCATAGTTCATGATGAGAGTAACATCATAATAAAGTATACCTGAGAATACCCTTAATATATATAGGATGTTGCATAGGACAAAATCTTGTGAGAGTAATAGTCTTGCTTCATCTAGATGAAGATGATAAATGTATCTCTTTTTTATTTTTCTGTGTTTTGTACAGGTGGTTAAACTCATCTTAAAGGAACAATTTTGGGCTTTCTTACTGTTTTTAAACAACATTTTGATATGAAAGTTTGCCTTGAACTATTTGCAATTTGAATAACTCACCCAAATAACATTTAGCCAGAAAAAGTCTGTAGGCTTTACTCTTTGTAGTTCTGTTGCTCCCTAGTACTCATGCCAGGCAGGCAATTCACCACGGAGCTCACGGGCTCTGTTTTTCTTTCTCTAGATTTTAAGCAGAGTACGAATTAACTCTCTCTAGTGGGTGATGGGTTTTTAACTGCCAGCCCAGGAGTTTCTAAGTTGTCAAAGTGGTAGATGTTTCTCCAGCCAGGCTCTGACTCGTGGTACACTCACTCCTATGCAGGGTCCTGGAGGCATGGTGATAGTGCTCTTTCCTGTGATAGCTTGAGCAAAGGGCGTCACGCACAAGGAGAAGAAAGAAGCTTTAAACAGCTTGAACTAAGTTTGTATTGGCCTGCTAGAACTAAACAGAGCTATTTTATATCTTGATATTAATGCTCATTAGATATTCCCTCCAGGAAGCCTACACACTTTCTTGTGCACTTCTTTTGAAGTAAGACAGATAACTAACTACATTGTGATCCTCAGTGCCCAGGAAATCCCTGGCTGTTTACTGAAGCTCTGTGAAGCTTATAGTGGCATGGTGGCTTTTAGATGGGTCTGTAGGTGGCAAACTGCTGCATTTCCCATGCCAGTCTGTTCACAGTAAAACAGATAGAGATTGAACTGAGGAGACAGAACATCAAAGCCACCCAGTTTACAGAACAGAAATGCTGCCAGCCTGGTTTATACCAGTAATCCAAGCATTTTGAGATAATGGGGCTGGTGGGTCAAAAGTTTGAGACTAGCCTGGGCTACATAATAAAATCCTGTCTTTATGAGATTTAAACACACATACAAAACAACAACCATAAAAATGTATGGGAAGGAGAGTTAAAAATAAGCTTCTGGAGTAGTGTCTGAGAGACATGTGCAGTGACTGAAGGTGGAGTGGTTTCTCCCAGGCTTCTGGAAGTCAGATGGCAGATCACTGATTACACATGCACATGCCCTTCTCCTCGCCCGCAATGAGCCTTGCTCTCTAGACTCTTGCACGGCTGCCCATTGCCACTCACAGGCTTTGCATGCCGCCCTCATTTATCTCATGGAAATGAATGTTGCATGGCAGGGCTCTAGTGATGTGCTACACAAAGAGCTAATGGCAGGCACAGGCGCTTCTGACAGCCAGTGAGCAGAGAGCACCCGGCAGGCTTGTAGCTAGTGCCCAGGTGTTCTGCTCATATGTTATATGGGAGTTTTCTGCTGCCTTATTAATATTGTTTTTCTTTTTTCCCTTTCTCTGATAAATTCCTTTAACTTTTCCTCACTTCTGTTCGACAATAGCCGTGGAGGGTAAGCACATCGTATCTGTGTGTCTGTCTGGATCGCTTTATCACACCCAGCTCTCTGCATGTGACTCTGGACTGGCATGTGGAGAGCCCTGTGGGAGGGCATACTTGCTTTCTTTGTCACCTCATGACAGACAGATGCCAAAAAGAGCGCTTGTATTTTCCAGAGACTGGTACATGACCAGATTTACAGTGAACTCAGACGCAATTGTCTGCTATTATATGCCTTGCCAAAGGCATCCAGAAATCTGGCAGAGCCTGAAGACCCATAATTGGATAGATGCTATATATAATTTAGTCTTTCTAAAGTATACCCCCACAACTTGACTTTTGAAACACTACTCAGCCTTCCCTGGGGCCCATGTCATTCTACCCTCAGCATGTAGGATATCATGGGTAATATCTTTGGCATCTCTGTGCTCGGATCCTGCGTCATGTTTACAGTCTATGGCTTAATATGCTTATCCTCATTACTACTTAAGGAGCTGAGCCCTGCTGGCCTTGGTTTATCCAACAGTCAGCATAGGACTGGCAGGAAGTCCGTTCTCTGCTTCTTAAACATGAATAGTTTTATGCAAGCAGATGCTGCCTGCCTAAAGCAAGTGCATGTGAGCCCACATTTATCATCCTGAAAAGAGCAATTGCTGTTAGTGTGTGAAGGCTGCAAAGCTGAGTAGAAATTAAAACCAGCAGAGATCCTTGGTGTTGATGCTGAGTGTTTGATCATTTACTGATGTATCAGTCACTTTTCCTAAAATCCAACAAATCCTTAGTTATAAATTTGTGGGTTGTTTCCTTTGTGAATGATTTGGAAGTCTGAGACACTTAATTGCCACTTTGAATCTGGAGACTTTAGCGTATGTGATTCCGTCTCATTTCCTTTAACTGAGCTCAAAGTTGGAGGACATCACTGTCTCATGTGCTGTCCCTGGGGTGACCTGCTTTACTGTCATCCTCAGACTGAACTACGTCCTGAACAACAGGAAAATTCATTACCTTTTGCATCTGCTTTGATCTCTTTTAAAGACCCTCTAACTTAATTGTGCTGATACCTCACTATCTTCTGGGGAGCAGAAAATGACCAGCTTCTGTGTTATCAGCTTCAACCCCAGGAAATCAGCCCCCCTCCCACTGCCAACCTGGACCGGTCCAATGACAAGGTATATGAGAACGTGACGGGCCTAGTGAAAGCTGTCATCGAGATGTCCAGCAAAATCCAGCCAGCTCCACCAGAGGAGTATGTCCCTATGGTGAAGGTAAAATGCAGTCACTCTGTATGTTGAAGATGGCCTCCTTTCCCAGGGAAAACAGAGTTGATGCTTTGGGTGTAAAGGCACCACCAGATGGCGGTAGTGTCACTCACGGAGAAGCATCTTTAGAAATTGCTGTAGCTCTCACTTGCTCCTATCAGCAAGCACTAGGCTGGGAATACACCTTGAAGCAGTAGAATCTTCTGGTTATTATTGCTTTTAAATTTAGTAGAGTGGACAAAAAATATAAAGGACAGAGGTTGTGTGGAATGTCATATAAAGTTATTGTTACATGCATAACTGAAGGAAGCAGAATTGGGGGTGCTTCAGTTTAGAGACTTCCTTCTGAGAAAGGCATAAAAGAACACGAGGGAATACTTAAGTGCTTCATGTGCTGGTACTCATGAAAGCCAGGGGACATCTTCAGCTGTCCTTATTCGGATGTCTCCACCTTGTTTTTATTTTTTCAATACGGAGTTTCTCTGTGTAACAGTCCTAGATGTCCTAGAACTTGCTCTGTAAGCCAGGCTGAGATTCACCTGCCTCTGCTTCTCAAGTGCTGGATCAAGGATGTGTGCCACCACCTTGGTTTTTTTTAATATGTTCTGGGGATTGCAAATTAAGTACTTACTGCCTGATTGGTCTGCCCTGTTCCTGTGGTGTTTTTCTTAAACTGAAGAGTGAACTTTTATGTGAGTAAAAATATAACAATAAGCCTGTCCTAGTGGTCCCATCTACTACTCATCTGAGGCAGAGAATAAGAGAGACAGAAGACAGGCGTGATGGCGAACACCTTTGTTACCACCTCTCCAGAGGCACAGGCAGAGGCAGGTGGAGTTCCAGGACAGCCAGGGCTACACAGAGAAACCCTGTCTTGAGAGGAAAAAAAAAAAAGAATAAGGAAACAAAGATATGACAATAACAATTTCCTAGGTGTTACTGGATCCTGAGAAAAGAGTGTGTGTGTGTGTGTGTGTGTGTGTGTGTGTTTAAATTATGGAGCCATCTACCATGGGTCTGAATTTCACAAAGCAGGCCAGGCTAGCTGGCCAGTGAGCCCTTTCTCTGCCTCCCCAGTACTCAGATTGCAAGCACTTGCCACTGTGCACAACTTGAATGTTGGAGATAGGATGCCTTCAAGGCAAGCTCTTTATTGGCTGAGCCATTTCCTCCACCTGTGCTTCATGTTTTGAGTAGTAGCCAGCATTTCTACAGTGGCTGCACCATTTTACATCCTATAGCAGTGCTCAAGGGTGTCATTTCTGTGTTACATGGTTTGATTGATGTTGTGGATGTAGTTATCCTACCATGTGAGATCCTGTCTCACTGTGGTTTTGATTTGCACAGCAAATGAAACAGATTATTGTTTAGATAGATTTATTTGGAGAAATGCTCACTTTTTGCTCATGTCTTAAATTTTATATATATATATATATATATTTTTTTTTTTTTTGTGAAGTTGTGGAATTGAACACAATTTCAGTCTAGGTGTAGGCATTCTTTGCAGTGCTAGCAAAGCTGATAAAGAGATACACTGTCACTTAGGCAGTGCTCTTTTAAAAGGCCTAGCCAAAGTTCTTAAGTGAAACCACAGTCAAGCTTGAAAAGGTAAAGAACTATGTATGTGGCTCAGCAGTTAAGAACACTGGATGCTCTTTTAGAGAGTCTAGGTTCAATTTCGATCCACCCACATGGTGGGTCACACATAACTCCAGTTTGAAGGGTCTAATACCCTCTTTTGACCTCCAAGAGCACAGATAAGCATGAAGGTAAGATAAGATTATCCATAAAATAAAATCTAAAAAACAAAGACGTAATACATGTACTCAAATGTATTTTGTTTGGGGGAGTACAGATACACTTGGCAATGTGATGCATCAGTGACAGGCAGCTCATTGTGTGGTGGTACTGCTGCCTTCTAGTTTGTGCTTCATAAGACCCCTCCCTGGACAAAACTGTCCAGTAACACTTAGAGTGCCTCTCTGTTGTCAGGCCAGGCCAGGCCAGGCCTAACTACGCTAGCCAACAGAAACTTGCCCTTTTGTCTTTTGGTCCAAGCATACTACCATTTCTCACTGTTGTTGACGTTAGCTTATTTTCATTTTATTCATATTTGTAATTTGATGTAGTTTCTGTGTATTTGACCCTCATAAGAGTAACAATAGGGGCTGGAGAGATGGCTCAGCGGTTAAGAGCACCGTCTGCTCTTCCAGAGGACCCGGGTTCGATTCCCAGCACCCACATGGCAGCTAACAACTGTCTGTAGTTCCAGTTCCAGGCAAACACCAAGGCAAATAAATAAATAAATAAAGTTGTTTTTTTTTTTTTTTTTTTTTTTTTAAAAAAGAGTAACAATAAAGCCAAGCAGGAGTGGTGGTGCACATCTTTAATCTCAGCACTTAGGAGGCAGAGGCAGGTGTATCTCTGAGTTTAAGGCCAGCCTGATCTTCAGAGTGAAGTAAGTTCCATGACAACAAGGGCTAGAGAGACAGTAGAGAAACTCTGTCTCGGGGAAAAAAAACAACAAAAACACAATTATTAGTGAAGGATGGGAGATCTTGGGCGGGGGTAAAACATGACAGACATACATACATTGTAAGAAAACATTTTTTTTCCAGTTAAAAGAAGTTTCTTTTAAAAAAAAAGTTGAAGGTAGGGGGTATTCCATGACCACTTACTGTTCTTCCAGAAGACCCAGGTTCAATTCCCAGCAGCCACATGGTGGTTTACAACTACTTATAACTCCAGTTTCAGGAGATCCAGTGTCCTTTTCTGCCATCTTCTGACTTGAGTCATATACATAGTACACAGGCATATATAACAGGTAAAACACATAAAACAGCACTGTTACTTTGGCAAAAGACCCAAGCTCAGTTCCCAGCACCCATATGGCAACTTACAACCACCTGCAACTTGGGTTCCAGGAGATCCAATACCCTCTTTTGACTTTCATGAGTAAACACATATATACACACACAGCCCATGTTCAGAAACACACAGATAAATATACATAAAAATATTTTGTGTAAAAAGACTATCAATACTAAATACTTGGGATTTAAGATTATGCTCTTATATTGGTGTGGTGGCTCTCACCTATAATCCCAGCACTAGAAGACTGAAGTAGCATAATAGCCTGGGCTATACAGTGAAACCCTTCCTTCTATAAAGGAAAGGGCTAAGGCCAGGCAGAGTAGCACACGCCTTTAATCCCAGCACGAGGGAGGCAGAGGCAGGTGGATCTCTAAGTTTGAGGGCAGCCTGGTCTGCAGAGTGAGTTCCAAGACAACTAGGGCTACAGAGAAACCTTGTTCGTTCTCTCTCTCTCTCTCTCTCTCTCTCTCTCTCTCTCTCTCTCTCTCTCTCTCTCTCTCACACACACACACACACACACACACACACACACACACACACAGACTGAGACTGGAACTGTAGCTCTGGTGGTTGGTTGGCCCAGAATGCACAAAGCTCTTGGCTCCATTCCTAGTGCTCTGTAAACCTCATGGTGATGTGTGCCTGCTTTCCTAGCACTCTGGAGGCAAAGGCAAGAGACTCATTTCTTAATAGTGTCTTACTATATGACTCATTCTGGTTGGGCATGAGTGTCCTAGATCCTTCTTATCCTCCTAAGTGCTGGGGTTATAGCCATGATGCTCACTGTTTGTAGGGGCATGCTAGATTTCCCCATCCCTCTTCCCCATCCCTCCATCCTCCTTTTTCCTCTCTAACACAGTATCTCATGTAACCCAGGCTGGTCCCAAACTCAGCAGTTCTCCTTCCTCAGCTTCACAAGCTTTATATACATAGTCAGAAGTTTCTGGCCTGGTCTGCCCACAAGGTCCAGACGAGCAGTCCCAAATAAACACACACACACACACAAAAAAAAACCATTACAAGCCGCTTGGTCTATGGCTCAGGCATATTACTTGCTAACTCTTACTCTTAAACTAACCCAAGATTCTTATCTTGTATAGCCACATGGCTTGGTACCTTTTCTCAGAGCAGCATTCTTGTCTTCTTTCCTCTGCGTCTGCTGGCATCTCGCTCTGCTCTTTCAGTTCCCAGGATTCTCCTCGCCCCACCTATATTTCTACTGGTCAATCAGCATTTTATTAAACCAATACAAGCAACAAATCTTTACAGTGTACAAGAGCAATATCCCACAGCAGTTTTGCAATTACAGGAGAATGTCACCATACCCAGTTCCTTTTCTTTACAACTTGTGCTTAGTTTGAGTGGTGTTTAAAGTTCAAAATGAGCTCCCAAATGAGGCCCACCTTGTTTCCAGGCACTGGGAACTTCTCTTTAGCCAGAATCAATGTACAGGAGCAAAGGGTGCCACAATCTGCTTGGAAGCCATATGAGGAGAAAAAAGGCTGGAGAGCTGGCTCAGTGGTTGAGAGCACTGACTGCTCTTCCAGAGGACCTGGGTTCGATTCCCAGCACCCACATGGCAGCTCACAACTGTCTCTCACTCCAGAGACCTTCACACAGATACATAAGCAAGCAAACCACCAATGCACATAAAATAAAAGAATCACTTTTCACATTGCCTGTCCTGGTATTAGCATCTGCCCTGGGCATGAGAGCAAAGGATGGTCTGATCTAAATCTTCAGGGATGGAAACCTGTTAATATGCAACTATTATGTATTCCTTATATATGACTTATGTGTGGTGGCTCATGGTGGTGATCTTAATACTGAGGAGGCTGAAGAGAAAAAAATTACAATGAGTTTAGGCCACCATTGGCTACAGAATGATACCTTGTCTAAAATAAAAAGAAAGTGTCCTTAGAAGTGGCAGAAAAGTATATGCCCAAGAGAAAATGTCAGTATTGACCTGACATCCTCCTGTGTCCTAATTCTTCTGTGGTTCTTGTCTTAGGAAGTTGGTCTGGCCCTTCGGACCTTACTGGCCACCGTCGATGAGACCATTCCTGTCCTCCCAGCCAGCACACATCGAGAGGTAGGCCACGGTGATGGGAGGTGGGGTTCACTCTAGAGGACAGTTAGGATGCTGGTTTAATCAGCAAAGGGAGCAAGCTAAACAACTTAAGTTTCAGAGATTTCAACCTATGAGCACCTGGCAGGGACTATGTGATAATGGTTGTGCCCAGCTCATGGGGACCCCTCCCCTCCCTCAGAGACCATCACAGAGGCCAAATCCCTATTCAAAAGAAAAGAGCCGTCATTCAAGGCCAAGCTTGGTCAGTGAGAGCACAGAGCCCCAAATCCAGTTGGGGTGGGGTTTTTATCATGGTTGGAGTGAAGGGATTTCCAAATTTCAGGACCCCTGCTTGGCTGGCATTTGTCTAGGGGATAGAGGCAGTGCAGAGCTAAGGGACACCTGCTCATATCTATAAAGGTTGGAATTTTAAGTATTTCCTTTGGAATGTCAGGTATTTTCTCCTTGAATACTGATTGGCCCATTCCTGGGTGCTGGCAGTTTATGGCTGTTGGAGGGCAGCTTAGAGGGCTGGCTGCCAGCAAACTGAAACTGAAGCCTACTCTCTGGCTGGTTTTTTATCAAGCCTGTCATGACAGCAGTGTATTCAAGCTGCCCTGAGCCCCCACAAGAGTCTGGAAAGAGAGAGGAAAAGGAAGTCTTGGGACAAGACACACCTTTGAGAAGGAACTCTTTGGGTGATCATCTTTCTCCCACCCACCAGGCCCTATCTCTATTACCCATAAATCTCAGCATTTCCAAATGGTGCTGGTATTCCCCATAAGTGAGGTATAAAAGTCCTCTTAATGTGTCTCCAATTGCTCTAGGGACCCATAATTCACCCAAGCTACTGTACCCCTGGCAACAGTCAGATGTAGTAGTGTAAGCTGGCTACACACTGAAACTTCTTTCCTGTTCCACTGTCCTGAGTGCTGGATTCCATGCAGACTTCTACATGAAAGGATCCACAACCCTCCTCCACTGGTCTCCCCCCTCCCCCATTGTTTTTTTGAGACGGGGTTTTACTGTGTAGCCCTGGTTATCCTGGATCTTACTCTGTAGACCAGGCTTCCTCTGCCTCCCTCCCAGTGCTGGGATTAAAGGCGAGCACCCTCACCACCCAGTTCCTTTTCCTCTTTCTAGGGTACCATGCTCTGTCCTTCAACCTATCCTGCCCTTTCTTTGTATTTTTTTAATAATGTTTTTATGTTGTGTGATGTTTTGCCCGTATGTGTGCAGTCCCCTTGGAGGCCAGGAGAGAGAGTATTAGATCTCCTAGAAGTTAGAATGGCTGTAAGCTGGCATGTGGGTGCCCCTGGGACTCTGGAAAAGCCCTCAGTGATGTTAACTGCTGACTCAAACTTGCCAGATTAATAATGAAAATTTCAAACTTTGTTTGAAGTGCAGGTGTCACATGTCAGCACTTTACCACATTTGCATTCTCTCTCTGAGATGTCCATCCACTCTGTGCATCCTTAACCATGAACTTCTGTGGGTCTTTCTTGACACCTGGAATGACTTACTGTAACAATCACCCTGCAGCTGTAAGCTCTGAGCCTCTGATTGCTTAAACGACTAAGACAAGATATAAAAAGCCTAAAGAAGGGGCTGGAGAGATGGCTCAGTGGTTTAGAGCACTTGCCCTCATTTGGTTCCTAGCACTCACATGCCAACTCACAACCAAATGTAACTCTAGCTTTGTGGGGTCTGAAGCCCTCCTTAGTCACCTCCACACACGTGACATACACACACATGCATACGTAATTTCTTTTTTAATATTAAAGAAAATCCCCCAAAAAAAGGCCTAGAAAAAGTCAGCATAGTAAGAGAAGCATGGCCTTGATCTTTATCCTGTGTGGCCCTCATAGGGTCAATAGGTATTAGGGTGTTTGTATTAGAGTGTGCATGTTTGAACTAGATTATCTCAGGTTCTGTCACATTCTGTGACTATAAAATGAAGGGAAGTCTATCACACACTGAAGTTAGAGTCCAAATAGCAAGAGCAGAGTTCAAGAGAGTCAGTCATGGTAGCATGAGGGCTGCTAATGTATGTGTACACACGTGCAGGTATATGGGCACAGGAGACCTCACTGCAGTCACTGAATTTCCAAAGTGGAAGACAGATTTCACACCCTGTTGAAATCATTATTTTCTTCCTCTTCCTCTTCCTCGTCCTCCTTGTTTTTTGTTTTTTGTTTTTTGTTTTCTTTCTTCCTCCTCTTCCTGCTCTTTCTCCTCCCCTCCTTCCCCTCCCCTCTTTCCCCCTCCCTCTGTATCCCTGACTGGCCTGGAATTTCCTATATAGACCAGGCTGGCCTGGAACTCAGAGATCCTCCACCCGATTTACCCTAGTTACTTAAGAAGGAAAAGAAAGTTTGTTTGAGAGAAATAAAGTTTTATTTTGTCTTTGAGGTCCAAAGAAAGACTCAGGACAGATGCCTGGGAGCTGTTCTCCTGACCCTCTCTTGTCTTCCCAGATCGAGATGGCGCAGAAGCTGCTGAACTCAGACCTGGGTGAGCTCATCAGCAAGATGAAGCTGGCTCAGCAGTATGTCATGACCAGCTTGCAGCAGGAGTACAAGAAGCAGATGCTGACAGCTGCTCATGCCCTGGCTGTGGACGCCAAGAATCTACTTGATGTTATTGATCAAGCAAGACTGAAGATGCTAGGGCAGACACGGCCACATTGAGCCACTGGCCACTGAACATGGCACTCTGCCCTCTGGGAGAACTTCTCTAGCATTCCACCAGCAGCCAGGAAGTAACCGTGTCCTCAGACACCTGCACTCACAACTTCAACTGAATGACAGCTAGCTGAGAGTCTCTCTCCTCTAAGTTTAACCACTTATGAGTGGTTTTGATTTTGTTATTTTTCTAAATAATGTTCAGAAAAAGTCTGGATCCAAAAACGTGGCATTTTTCTGAGAATGAAGATTGTACATTAAGAAGCTTTTAAAATATACTTGGTGTTGGAATTGGGACATGTGCTCCTGGAAGTGGCTTCAAGTTGGAAGAGGAGTACTTGGGGAGTGGGGGGGCTCCGGCCCAGGAGGCTGGCCATCCTTCCTGCCAGGGTTCCTGTCCAGGTTAGGTTCCAGGATGCTAATCTCATTTACAGAGAAAGGGCATAAAAGCTATATTTTGAAGACTGAATGGTTTCAGAAGACGTCTGCCCTCCCCGTCTCCACCTTTTTCTTTCCCGTGGATACTGAAGCATTGAGTTGGGAACTATGTGTAGAACTGATGAAAACTTATCTTTCCTCACCAGAATTCTGTGCCAGTTTTTTGTAGCAATGTAATTTTTCTTGGGAGCAGAAATGCTTTGTACCAGAGCACTCCCAAACTGCATCAAGGAGTTCCAGAACCATCCCTGTTGTCCATTTTTATATAATTTATAAGAATGATTAAAGCCATGTTGACTCTTACAGCCACTGGAGCTAACTGACTTCATTGCGTCTGTCTTCCCAGGGAGGACCCCACAGGACAGACAGACAGACAGACAGGGATGTGGTTCTCTTTAGAGGTCCGGTTGTCACACATGCGTTCTGTTAGATGGCTTTGAAAGCATACCTTCCCTTTAGTTTGTTGGGGGCTATAAATTATTCTCAGGAAGAATATAATGAATTGTACAGTTACTCTGGCCTATTAAAGAGGTGGCTCCAGTAAAGTGTGCATTGCTGTCGCCTTTTCTTAAGGGAACTTCTTTTCATTTAAAATGGTCGAGAGGATCCGGGAGAAACCGTCACAGGAGCTTTCTTTTCTTTTCTTGTATGACTACAAACCAGCCTGACCTACTGTTTCATTCTGTCCAGGGCTTAGGTGGGTTTTGTTTGCTTTCATTTTTGTTTTTGTAAGGGTTTTTTTTTGGTTGGTTGGTTGGTTTTGGTTGTGGGGGGGTTCTTTTGTTGTTGTTTTGGGTTTTTTCGAGGCAGAGTCTCATTATGTAGCTCTGACTGTCCTGGAACTCACTGTGGAGACCAAGCTGGTCTTGAATTCACAGAGATCTGCCTGCCTTTGCTTCCCAAGTGCTGGGATTAAAAGTGAACACCACTATGCCTGGCTTGGTTTGGTATTTAGAACACATTTCTCTGTGTGTGTGTGTGTGTCATGGTGCTCATACAGAAGTTAGAACAAAACTTTCAAGACTTGCTTCTCTCACTGTATCATGGCTTCCAAGAACTGTAATATGAAGTTTCTGGCCCAGACTAGCCCCAAGATCTAGATCAGCAGTCCCAAAGTATCACACAGAAGCTTGCTTTTATTTATTTATTCATTTGCTGATCAGCCTATGGCGCTGGAATATTGCTAGCTAGCACACCTTTAATCCCAGCCCTGGGGAGGCAGAGACAAGGCAAGTGGATCTCTGTGAGCTCAAGGCCAGCCTAATCTACACAGTGAGTTTCAGGATGGGCTCCAAAGCTACATAGAGAAATCCTGGGGACACTGAGTATGCTGTATTATATACTTAGGAATACAAAGGAAAAAAAGGCTGTGGATCTGAGAAAGACTTCCCTTTAGATGTTTTCAGTGTATGATAGTCCATCCAGACTCTTCTGATATGAGCCACAAAGCCAGAACAAGCAGAACAAGGACTCTGGGAGAAGGCTAGTGACATGGACCCCCAGAGAGAATGCTCACAATGCTCAGGTAAACATGTAACTCCCAAGAGTAAACTTGGTTCTTTAAGTCAGCCATTGTGAGCTGTGGGTGTGGCTCTGTGGGAATGTTTGCATAGCATGTATAAAAGAGGGTGTCTCTGCACCTCACCCGTCAGAGACTAGCCCTTTATGCCATGACTATCAAATCTCCAGGTTCTGCCAGATGTGCCAGGAGAGGCCAGAGCTCTCAGGCTACAGCAGGGAGAGGGTTCACTGCACTTGGCACCTTTGCTTTGGATTGATTTCTAATGCCCATGTTGCTTTTCCTCCATGGCAGAGTCACAGGTGAGTCTCAGGCCTTGTACCCTGAAGATAAAGATAGACACCTTAGCTATGAGGACAGGTGGAGGCAGGTGCTGCAGCAGTGTGTGGCCAGGGACAGATGTGGAGCATGGACCTAACAGTGCCATGTGGAGGCCATTCACAGTTCTTATTAAATGGCTCTGTTGTCTGAGCAGGATGTGGAGGTCAAGTTTAAAGACTCATCTGACACTCAAGTCTTCAGATGACTCCACCTGATGCCTGCCTATCCAAACAATAACCTGTGGAGGCAAGGCCTAGGGGCCCAGTCAAAAGAAACAGAGGCTTCTTCATGGCCTCACATTGGTGACCGTGAAGCTTTCCAATTTATATTGCTTAAATTGAAAATGAATATAAAAGCACCTAAGTGCAATGCTTTCTGAAGCCTTCACAAAGGAATGCCCTGGTCATCACAACAGATCAACAGTAGAACCCCAATAGTCCTGTGCCCCACACTCTCCCATGAGGCAGACACCATTCTGGGTGTCCTTACCAATGCTTGAGATGTCACCAAGGAATCTGAACTTGTAAGTAGCCATGTATGGTAGCACACGCTGATCTCAGCTGTCAGTGAGTTGGGTGGACCTCAAGTCTAAGAGTAGCCTAGACTACACAAAAAGGCCCTGAGGAACACCTGGATGTTTGCAAAGACGTTGTTTTAGAAGGGCTTACCTAGTAGTGCCAATGTAAGAAGGAAGAGAATAAGACAGCCCCTAGTGATGCCCCTCTTCCACCAAGTAAACCCATTCTGACTGGACACTTTGTAGACAGATTTTTCTTTGGGCCATCAGCTCACAGAGATGACATAGAAACTTACTAATTATGAAAGCTCGGTCTATAGCTTAGGCTTGTCCCACTAGCTCTTATATAGTTAACCCATTCCTGCTCATCTGTGTGTTGCCAGGTGACTGACTCGTGGCTTTTACTCCTCCTGCATATCTTGCTCCCTGTAATCTAGCTGGCGACTCTGCCCTCTGTGTCCAGAAATCCTGCCTAGCTGATGGCCATTCTGCTCTTTATTAAACCAGTCACAATGACACTGACTGCATGTTGTTGCTCCTGGACCCCTCCTACACTCTTCCATTTCAGGTTTCTTCAAAATAATCGTTTTGAATGTTTATTTACTTCATGTACCAGAAATCATTCCTCCTTCTTGTGGTAATATTCCATGGCTCAAGTGTCGCCACAGGCTTATCTAATACTCATGTTGGTGAGTCTACTAAAACCAGAACTGGTCTCAAGCATGTAGCAATCCCAAACCCTGGGATAACGGGCATGGTAATGCCTAGCTCTATTTTGCCATTTCCGAGTGGTTTGTTTTTATTGGGGGGGTGGGGATAGGGACTGAGACAGTCTCATGTAGTCCATCTGGCCTCAAGCTCATTATATAGCTGACCTTGATCTGCAGGGCTGGTTTTGCAGATAGATAATTGCTTCAATTTGGATTTATTATGGGATGTTTTATCTATTGTGATTGAAAGTTTTGCTGGGAAGGATAACCAGACTACAACCTACAGCTCCAGAGAAGCTAGCTGACATGGATCTCCCTGGGAAGGGGAAATAGATGAGATCTCCCGAGTAAACTGAGGGGAGGAGTCGGGGATAAGAACATAAGGAAACAGGTTGGCCCAGCTAGAACAGAGATGGAGTAGGAAGAGCTATCTTGATAGAGGGAGACATCATGGGGTTGGGGAACAGCCTGGTGCTAGTGAAGTTCCCAGGAATCCACAAGGATGACCCCAGCTTAGGCTATTGGCAATGGTGGGGAGGGTGCCTGAGCTGGCCTACCCTAGTAATCAGATTGGGGAATACCCTAACTGTCATCAGAGAGCCTTCATCCAGTAACGGATGGAAGCAGAAGGGACTGTATGAGCAAGGAGAATCAAGATCATGATTGGGAAATCTACAGTGACAACTCAGCCAAGCCCATAGACACTCTGGAACTTTAGACCAACAGCTGTGAAGCCTGCATGGGACCAGACTAGTCCCCCTGCATACAGGAGACACTTGTGTGACTTGGTCTGTTTTAAGAGGCCCCTGGCAGTAGGATCAGGATCTATCCCTGGTGCATGAGCTGAGTTTTTTTAGAGCTCATTACCTATGGAGGGACACCTTGCACAGCCTTGATGCAGTGAGGGGAAGCTTGGACCTGCCTCAAATGAATGTACCAGGCTTTGCTGACTCCTCATGGGAGGTGCCGCCTTTTTGGAGGAGGTGATGGAGATAGGGGAGAGGCTGAGGTAGGGAAGCAGGAGGAGGGATAAGAGAAATCTGTGATTGGTATGTAAAATGAATTTAAATTTTTTTTAAAGAAAAGCACAAAAGAAAAAAAAGAAAACAAAAAGGTTTTCCAGATTTGGTAGTCTGGGCTGACATTTGTGCCCTCTTGGAATTTGTACCACATCTAAGGCCCTCTGGCTTTTAGGGTCCCCATTGAGAAGCCAGATGTAATTCTAAGAGTAATGCTAATAGTAATACTAATTCTAATAATAATACATATTACTTGGTCTTTTTCCCTTACAGCTTTTAATGTTTTTTCTTTGCTCTGTATGTTTAGTATTTTGATTATTATGTGTTGTGTTTTAATCAGTGTTCTGTTGCTGTAAAGAGACACCATGACAACAGGAACCTTTACAAGAGATCATTTAATTGAGGCTGGCTTACACTTCGGACGTTTAGCCCATTATCCTCATAATGAGGAGCGTGGTGGCGCACAGGAGCACAAGGTAGCTGAGAGGTCTACATCTAGATCTGGACCTGCACGCAGCAGGAAGAGAGGGACCCCTGCTCCTGGCTTGGACCCTTGAAATCTCATAGCCAGCGGCATTGACACTTTGTCCAACAGGAGATTTCTCCTAATCCTTTCAAATAGTACCTCTCTTCCCCCTGGTGATCAAGCATTCAAATCTATGAGCCTGGGGGAAGGGGATTCTTACTCTTAGCATATGCTAAGGGGACTTTCTTTTCAGGTCTTGTCTATTTGCTGTTCTGTATGCTTCTAGTACCTTGATAGGCATTTCCTTCTTTAGGCTAGGGAAATATCTTCTATAATTTTGTTGAAAATATTTTTTATACCTTTGACTTGGGTTTCTTCTCCTTCTATTTCTATTATCTTTGATCTTTTCATCGTGTCCCTAAAATTCTATTGGTATTATTGGCACAAAATTCTATTTGGTATTATTAATAAAAACCAGAGCCAGATATTGGGGAAAAGCTGAACTATCGGAGAGACAGAGGAACAGGTCACATGCAGTTCTCATCTAGCCAACTCCTCAGGCCAAAGGGGGAAGAAAGAGACCCTGTCTTCAGTGTCTCTTAGTCCTCTGATGAAAGGGAATGCAGGGGGGCTGGAGAGATGGCTCAGCGGTTAAGAGCACCGCCTGCTCTTCCAGAGGACCCACATGGCAGCTAACAACTGTCTGTAGTTCCAGTTCCAGGCAAACACCAAGGCAAATAAATAAAGTTTAAAAAAAAAAAAGAAAGAAAGAAAGAAAGGAAATGCAGCTGAAGCTGATCTCTCTTCTCTCTGCTCACTTCCTGGATCAACTTTCCAAGTGTTGGGATCAAAGGTGGTGCCACCACTGCCTGGCTCTGTTTAGCCCTGAACTCACAGGGATCCAGAAGATCTCTGCCTCCTGAGTGCTGGGATTAAAGGCTCATGGATCACCACTCCCTGACCTTTGTGGCTTGGTTCTGTCCCCTGATATTTCAGGCCATTTTTATTAAATGTATATATCACCCACCACGTGTCCCAGATTTCCTGGATGTTTTATGCCAAAGAGATTTTTTTTTTTTTAGATTTAGGATTTTCCTTGACCAAGGTGTCCACTGCTATTGTATCTTCAATGCCTGGGATTCTCCCTTTTGTCTCTTGTATTCTGCTGAAGATTACCTCTGAGATTCTTTTTTAATTCTTAAATTTTTCATTTCTAGTTTTCCCTGTTTGTGTTTTCTTTATTCAGTCTGTTTCCACTTGCAGTTCCTGAATTGTTTCATTAATTTTCTTCCACTGTTTGTTTGTGTTTTGACAGAGTTAAGGGAATTATTCACGTCCTCTTTAGGACCTCTATCATATCCATAAAGGCTATTTGAAGGTCATTGTTTTGGTCTTCAGCTTTGCTGGTGTACTCCGGGTCTGCTGTGGTAGGGTTGCTGGCCTCTAGTGGAGACATATATTGTCCTATGTTTTTGGCTTGCAGGCCAGAAGAGGGCACCAGATCTCATTACAGATGCTTGTGAGCCACCATGTGGTTGCTGGGAATTGAACTCAGAACCTCTGGAAGAACAGTCTTAACCTCTGAGCCATCTCTCCAGCCCCATGTCCTGTGTTTTTATGCTGTCATCTGGGCATCTGTATTTTGGAAGATTGTGGGTGCTGATATCTGGTCTTGTCTTTGTTGGATGAGTGTTTTCTTCCTTGGTTTCTGTTGCCTTCTTGGTTTCTTAGGAGAGTGTGGTGGCTGTGTGTTGCCTAGTAGGAAATTCTTCAGGGAAATTCTTAGGTGTGGCTGCTGGGGGTTCCAGGTAAGATGTGTTTCTGACACTTAGGAATGGCAGTGGGTTGGGGCAGGGGCTGAGGGTGTTCCACCAGAATCCGCTTATTTCTCTGAGGATGTGGACAGAGTGAGGAGAGGTCACAGCAGGTCTGCTTTAGAGCTGGGGATGAGACTGGGGGATTGCACTTGGAGGGATGAAGGGACAGGTCAGCCTTCTGGCTTCTCTGGTCAGGGTGTCCTGAGGCTTCCCAGAGAGTGCCTGCTGCAGCTGGGGACAAACTGGAACAAAGCAATGAGTTCAGGGAGGGAGTTAGGAGGGAAGAGCCTGGAGACTGACAGGAGGTAGGGGTGGGGCAATGGAGGCCTTAGCAGCAGTTCTGATGCAGAGCTGGAGGTGAGACTGGGGACTTGGATTTGGAGAACCTGAGGGAGAAGTGGAGATCTGCAGTTAGCTTACCAGTTTCCCTGGTCAGAGTGGCCTATGGCTTCCCAGGGAGTCACTTCAGTGCATTTTTGTTGTTTAGGGCTGGAGAGATGGCTCAGAGGTTAAGAGCACTGACTTCAGGTTCTTCCAGAGGTCCTGAGTTCAATTCCCAGCAACCACGTGGTGGCTCACAACCATCTCTGATAACATCTGGTACCCTCTTCTGTATACATAATAGATTTATTTATATGTATACAGCATTCTGCCTGCGTGTGTCCACGAAGGCCACAAGAGGGCGCCAGATCCCACTACATATGGTTGTGAGCCGCCACCATGTGGTTGTTGGGAATTGAATCCAGGCTGTATGGAAGAGAAGCCAGCTGTTAACCTCTGAGCCATTTCTTACTGAAAAGCTGGCAGAGGAAATGTCACACATGTGGGGTTTCATTGTTCTTACTCAGATGGAAGAGAACAGGCATCTTCAAAGATACATTCTTAAAATAAAATGTCTTTTTTGACATATTTGTTTTTAATCTTTAAAAAAGGTTTGAGTACGTAAGTATGTGTGTATGTGTGAGGGTCAGAGGACAGTTTTGTGACTTCAGTTCTTTTCTTCTACCGCGTCGGTTCTGGGGATCAAACGCAGGTTAACAGCTGAGCCATCTGACCTGCCTGCTGTCCCAGCTTTTAGGGTAGGGATATGTTGAGGTTTTAGCTTGTGTCAGGTTTCTGTTGATTCTTTTTTACAGGTTATTCTAATTTATGTACTCAAATGCTCTGTCTGCATGTATGTCATGTGTACCACGTGTATGCCTGGTTCTCACGACAGTCAGAAAGGAGCACTGCATCCCCCACATCTGGAGTTATAGATGGTTTGAGCCACGGTCTCAGTACTGAGGATCAAACCTGGATCCTCTGCAAGAGAATCAAGCGCCTTTCGCCATTCGTCCTTGGACAAATGGCTGAGCCATTTTTCAAGTCCCCCACCCTCTTTTGAGACAGTGTCTCACTATGTAGACCAGGCTGGCCTAGAACTCACAGAGATCTATCAGCCTCCAGCTTCTACCTGCTATGATTAAAGGTGTGTGCCTGACTCGCCTCTGGTTTGTGCCCCTATACTAGGGGTGGGGGTTGGTTTGGTTTGGTTGTGCTGAAGGTCACAGCCTTGGGCCTTAGGGAAACATTCTACTGCTGAACTTCCCCCATCCTTTTATTCACTTGAAAATTAAAAATATTTGACACTGTGTATGTACATTCTATGTCATATGTGCCTGTAAGGGGACACCTTACAGGGAAAATCAGTTCTATCATGTGATAGTAAAATAGCATTTTGACAAAGGATCTCTTTGTCAACTCAGAGATCTGCCTGCCTACGGCTTCTGAGTGCTAGGATTAAAGGCGTGAGCCGCTGCTGCCTGGTGGTTTTCTTTTCTGAGACAAGGTCATGTATCCTAAAGACTATGTATCCCTCCCAGACTTCCTAGTCCTACTGAGTATGTATCCTACTCCAGCCTTTCAAGGGCAGGAACCACAGGCATGTACTACCACCACCTCTAGCTCATGACACTGTATTATTCCTGTAGGCTGTGGTGTCTGTCTGTCTGTCTGTCCTGTTTGCTGGGCTCTCTATCCATGCTCACTGACTTTTGGGGAGCTGCTCCTCCTCATCTCCTCTCTTGGGCTTTGGTGACTATAGAGTGTACTGTAAACATCAACATGGCCCTGCCTACCCTCCTGGATGATTTATGTCACCTGCTCGAAGGACAATACTCGAGAGTCACCAAGGCCTGCATTTGTGGAAGCTTTTCATCAGCATTTCTGTGTCTGGAGGTTGATTGCCAGTTGCCTAGTGAACATCCGTTCCTATGGTAACCTAGAGATGTTTGGCTCATACTAAGATGAAGTAGATGGCTGGATGAAAGTGCATCTCCATCTGCTGTACTGTGGAGCATGGGAGCCAGGGGCTGCTAGGTCACCATGGCTTCAGGGGTCTGTTATGAAAATAGGGCAGCATGATGGGGAGGTACCCACAAGCAGCCAAGGATCAGCAGAGGTGCCTAGAAAAGACACGACTCCAGCCAGTCTCAGGCCTCCACTTCACTAAGCCCATACCTGAATAGATTCCAATGTTCACAGAAGGGGGGCGGGCGATGTCTCAGTTCTCACAAGCAAGGCGCCATTGCTTTCAGGTTCAGGGTACCATTGGGGTGCTGGATTATAGTGCCTGCGAGCACAGAGTCTATCTGTGTCTACATGATAGGGAGAGTCAGAGACCTCATACTCACACCCAAGCTCAGGGTCCTTTGGAGGCTGCAGAACTCAGCAGCTGCTGCTGTGAGCTGGGCTACATCTCAGCATGCATGAACAGACCAGTCAGTCAGGTCCTTGGGCTAGCTCAGCATTCACAATCAGCTTACCAAGAAAAAGATGGCAGTCGTTTGAAACTTGTTTTTAAGGGTCTTGGGATGAAACTTTGACCGGCCTGAACTTGTGGTCATCCTCCTGCCTCTACCTCTCAAGTGCTAGGATTGTAAGCACTGGGATTTTAAGAGCATTAGGAGAAAGGTGCACGCCCAAAGTGGGGAAGATGTCCCTAGACATGCATGGCACAGCATCTCCTACAGTAAAAAATGACTTGGTCTCGGAATCAGACACATAGGCCATTTTGGTGGTTCACAAATTGCATCTCAAAAGTTTGCTAAGGTACATCCTCCCCCGTTTGTTTTTTTTTTTTTTTTTTTTTCTTTTCTTTTTTGGTTTTTGACACGAGTTTCTCTGTGTAGCCCTGGCCGTCTTAGAACTAGCTCTGTAGACCAGGCTAGTTCTGTGTCTATGAAGAAACTATATGATAAAGTTACATAAAGTATAGTCTGATGAGGTGAAACCAGGAGTCATCCGTTAGGTGGCACAGGGGCTTGGCACATGTGCTGTCCCTATAAATGGGGTTTCTCGTGAAATTTCTACAAAATTACAGGTTTGTAGCTAGAAAGGGAAAAAGGCCTTAAGCAGTTAACTGTGTTCTAATTCCTGCCCAGGGGACAGGACTGGGCCTACCCAGTCACACAGGTGCCTTAAATGAGAACTAGGTAGGGGCAGGACAGTCACTTCCCTGACCATTTCTCCTGCAAACTCCTAAGGTGGGTTAGGGTCAGCATGCTTTGCTTTCCCTGCCCTGGGTGACCACCCGTGAGCCAGCTGCCGCTCCATGCCTGCAGCTGTATGAAGAAGGTTGCCTGGGGTTCTGAGAACTGAATCACTCTGCTATGACAACTTCCTCATTGTCCTCTGACATTTGGGGCCCACAGCTCCCTTGGCACTAGCAAGGGAAGAAATGAACGATGAGCAAGGAATGGTCAAAAAGCCCTTTCCCCTCCATGGGGCAGCTCATCATCAGCCTTTCTCTGGGCTCTTCAATTCACTGGCAAAGAAAGGCCTCCCTTTCTCTTTGAAATATGTATTTTCAGGACTGGGCTGTACGTAGCTGGGGTTAGAGCACTGACCTAGCTTGTCCTGTGCCCTCCCTGGCTTTAATCCCCAGGTATATGTGTGTGTGTGTGTGTGTGTGTGTGTGTGTGTGTGTGTGTGTGTGAGAGAGAGAGAGAGAGAGAGAGAGAGAGAGAGTACTCTCAATGACTGAAACAGTTTTATTCCCACTGTGACCAAATTCTAGACAGAACCCCCTTAGGAGAGGAAAGGATTTTTGGGGGTTGGTTTTCTTTGAGACAGGGTTTCAGTATGTACCCTGGCTGTCCTGGAACTCAAGACCACTCTGACCTTGAACGGAGAGATCTGCCTGCCTTGGTCTACCCAGTGCTGATATTAAAAGGCATGTACCACCAGGCCCTGGCTGGGGAGAGAAATTTCTTTGGTCTTATCATTTTGAAGCTTTAGGTCCATGGCTGCTTGGCTCCACGGCGGTGGTGGCTGGTGTGCTCATGTGTTAGTGAAAGTTCTTCACCATCATGACTGACAGCAAAGTCAGGCACCATACAGATCTCAGGATCAAACCCAGGACCAGGTTCCCACCATAGCAGCACCACCTCCCTGCAGTCATTCACACCAGGAGCCCCATAGCAGGTGATTCGGACACTGTCACAGACCTTTACACTAGGCTTCACTAGTGACCTGGGCATCTTTGCTGTGAAACTGATAGTTAAGACAGCAGTCACAAAAACTGGGTCATCTGTATCCAAATCATACATCTATTGAACAAGCCGTGTGGTGACATACATGTGAGCACACATCAACTCTTTCTGTTGTACTTAGGGCCTTTCAGGGAAGTCAAGTCTGAGATTCTAGTTTGCACACTCACATTTCATATATATTCCAGTGCCAAGGATTAAACCTAAGGCCTTAATGTTGCAATATGCTGGACCTGGCAAATGGAAGCAATAGTGGGTGAGACATGCCATGCAGGCAGGCAGCTGTCGGTGTGGGTTGGGGCCCTGGAAAGGAATACATCTTACAGGCTGCTCTCACGTGAAGACTTTATTAGAGGGAGGAGGAGGGGAGAGGAGAGAGAGAGAGAGAGAAAGGAAAAAGGGGGGAAGGGGAGAGAGGGAACAAAGAGGGAGGAGTCTTTTCTTAATGGGAGCTTCAGGTCAGGACACTGGGCAGAGCAAGGTTGTTGCTTATTGGCCAGGAAGTGGGTCAGGATGCTAACACTTAACCGGTACTAGGCAAGTCCTCTGCCACCGAGATCTATCCTCAGCTCTTGCATATTATTTTTTTTTTCACCAACAGCACTGTGCAGTTTATTAACCATTCAAGTACAGTAGCATCTGATAAGATTGGTACAGGACTGGGATGGCAAAGTGAACAGATGTCAGCATCTAACAGGTTGGAAGAAGCCACTGCACCTTCGAGAACGTCTTCCACAATCAATACGGCACTAGCCATTAACCCAGCACACCAAGGGCCCAGGTGGAAAAGATCCAACTAGAAAAATAGTTACCTTAGAAAGACCAACACTTTAAAAAAAAAAAAAAGAAAAAGAGCCCCTGAAACATCTCATGATCTGGATCTACCCATACAGTCCTACATCAGCTTCTAGAATATCCGCCAGGAGGGAAAAAGGAAAATGATACTGGCCGGTAGGGTCTTTGGATATTTAGGAAGGGATCAGGGAGAGAGTCAGCCTCGGGCTCATCCTTGGGGGTCTTTGGATTCTTTGTTCTTCCGCACCTCCTCAACGTGCCTGTCCTTCTCTGCGCCTCCTGGTTCTCTTTGTTCGCTTCCATCTTGTGGGTCAGCTTCTCCTCCGCCATCTTGCTCAAGTAGTCCTCCTCCTCCTCCTCCTCGATGGCCTTCTGCAGCACTTCCTTCTCATGTTCCTACTTCCCGGCCAGCTGCTTTAGGACTTCTGCTTCATGAGACTTGCGTCTTTCTTCTGCAGCTTCTAATTTCTTCCGAATTTCCTCCAGGGGAAGATCTTCTTCTTTTGGTTCGGGGGGGGGGGGGGGGGGGGGGGGGGGGGGGGGGGGGGGGAGGTGGATTTTGACCGAGGGCTGATTCAGCTCAAAAGCCTGGCCTGAAACATGCTTCTTCAGTTCCTTCACCTGAATATCAGAAGATGCCATGTCGAATAAAGGATAGGAGGCTGGCTATGCCACAATCCACGGGTGAGGAGAACCCTATTCGTTCCAAGCTGCCTGGCCACACTCTCGCATATTATTCTTTTTTTTTTTGTGCTGCATTTTTATTCTTTGTTTGGTGCATGCATGTCCACACACCTGTGCCTGCCTTCCATGATGACTGTGTGAAAGTTGGGGGCGACTTGGACAAAGTTCTCTTCTCCCAGGGCTGAACTCAGATCACAGGTTTGGTGGTGGGAGTCCTTACCACTAAGGCCGTCTGACAGGTTCTGCCTTATCTTTTGGAGACAGGGTCTGTCTGACAATGAAGCACTGACTGGCTTTTAATTCACTACGTAGTTGGTTGGTGGTGGCACAGGCCCTTTAATCCCAGCACTCAGGAGGCAGAGGCAGATGGATCTCTGAATTTGGGGCCAGCCTGGTCTACAGAGCAAGTTCCAGGACAGCCAGAGCTACAGAGAGAAACCTTGTCTCAAAAAAGAATTGACTGTGCAGTCTGGCTGGCCTGTGGCTTACAGAGATCCTCCTGTCTCTGCCTCTGGGTGCTGAACTGCCCGTGTGCTGCACGCCCCCAACACTAGATTTTCAGATAAATGAGTCAGTCAGTGGCTACAGAACAAGCAAGGCCTGTGAGCAACAGGAAAGAAAGCAACACCCATCTACATCCCATCTGCCATCCTTCTTTAGAGATAAGACAGCTTTATTTTTAAGTGTCAATATTTACAAATGCCAGAAGTTATCTTTTTGTAAGGATTGAAACTAATGTAATACTTAGGATTTAATGTGTAGCAGTTTAATGAATGAACTGCTGCGTACATTCAGATCTAGATTCAGGAAGACCTGGAGACCAGCCACAGGGTCTCTTGGGAGGATTGTCCCACCAAATCTCTCAGGACCTGCTGTGCTTTAGAGAAGGCAGCAGGGTTCAGATCCAGCTGTGTTGTCCCTTTGCCTCAGTTTCCCCTCCGTAAGATGAAGAGGAGCCTTGATGAGTGCCTAGAACAGGAAGCTGAGCTCCTAGATCCCATGGCCATGTTTGCTGATTGCAAGAGAGCAAGCCCACCATGACTCATGAGGTGATTCTGTCACAGGCTATCCAGTTTGCTTGTCAAGAAACAGTGCAAGGCTCTCTCTCTCTCTCTCTCTCTCTCTCTCTGAAATGGAGAGATGGGGTTTTTTCTGTGTAGACCAGGCTGGCCTTAAACTCAGAGATAACCTAGGTGCCTCTCCCTCCTAAGCGCTGAGATTAAAGGTATGCATTACCACCGCCCAGCTTTCATCTTTGTTTTTAAATTGTATTTTATTTAAGATTTATTCTATTCTTAGTTATGTGCATGTGTCTGTGCAGCTATGTGACTGTATACACCTGAGGTGATCAGAAGGAGGTGATCAGAAGGTGGCATTGGGATCCCTGGAGCTCTGGTTCTCAGCTCCCTGACATGTATCCGGGGAACTCAACTCTGGTCCTCTTAAGAGGCTCATTCTTAACCACTGAGCCATCTCTCTAGCCATCAACTTATTTTGAAATGTCTTTCTCTTACTAACTCAGGCTGGCCTCGAACTTACTATATAGTTGGTGATGATTCTGAACTCCTGATCCACCTGCCTTTACCCCTCAGTCCTCAGATTTCTCTTTTTTTAACATTTATTTTTATTATATGTGGCTTGGTGCTTTGCCTGCATGTATAACTGTGTAAAGATGTCAGATCTTGGAATTACAGACAGTTGTTAGCTGCCATGTGGATGCTGGGAATCGAACTCAGGTCTTCCGGAAGAGCAGTCAGTGCTCTTAACTGCTGAGCCATCTCTCCAGCCCAGTCCTCAGATTTCAATAATGGGCCATCATGCCTGATTCATGTGGTGTTAAGGACAGATCCCTACCCAGAAGTTCTGTGTGCACTAGGCAAGCCCTCTACCCACTGAGATACACCTCCAGCCTTTCCTTCACTATAAGAACCCACTAAAGGGTTCAAGTCCATGTTGACTACTGTAAACAAAAGCCACAGCCCATGACTTTAAAACCACAGAAATTAGAGCAGCTGGCCATGGTGAGACATGTCTAGACTCACCTGCTCAGGAGGCTGGGGCACTGTAGTAAGGCAGACAGAAAGAAGAATGGGATGGAAGAAGAAGGAAACATCGTAAGCAAGCAAGAGAAAGGAAAGAGACAAGTAGATCACAAGTTCAAGGCCAGCTTCAGCTCTTTATTTGGTGGATTTGAGGCCAAACTGGGCTACAGTAGACCTTGTCTCAAAAAACAAAAACCAAAGGAAAGGACCTTAGTGTCCAGTGGTAACTACTTCATGGTCATAGGTGGCACCTTATCACTGTGTCCTCATGTGGTCAAAAAATCAAGGCAACACTCTTGGGTCTTTGTGGAGATGGGAGCTGTGTAGCCCAGACTGCTTGATTCTACCGCCTCACCATCCCCACCATGTACTGGGATTGCAGGTGTGTCTGTGTGTGTGGATGATCCTCTTCCTTAAGGGTGCTGACCCCCTTAAGACTCCTCCCTCACAAGTGAGGACTTCAGCACAGGTGAGGGGCACACAGTCAAGGGTCTGATGCTGTCACTCGCCCCAGGGCTTGGAGAGGGAACATGGGCAGAGTTTGGTCCCGAGTGTCTGCTTATGCTCCCGGTCCCTCAGCAGGAATGTCACCCCTGGTCTGATTTGCATTCCCAACCACAACAGTGTTCTCATCTTCTCATCCCAATACATACAGGATTAGAGCTCACAGAGGCATGACGGGGTTGCAGGAGTGGGGTGTGTGGGGGGGGTGAGTCTCACATACTATCACCCAGGGCCAAACCTCATACAAATGCCAAGACTCCTTCTGTCCTCATTAGCTCCTCTGTGATAAAATGCCCTCTGCCCTCCACCCTCTTTTTCTTTTGACAGTATTTCTCTGTGTACCCCTAGCTGTCCTGGAACTCACTCTGTAGAGCAGGCTGGCCTTGAACTCAAAGATTTGCATGTGTCTTCCTCCTGGGTACTGGGATATAAAGGCATGTGCCACCGCCACCCTGCCTACAAGCAACGCTTTTATAGCTTTTATACTGAGAATCTTAGTGTATCAAAGCTTGAAGGGGCACAGAAAGTTCTAGCGTGGCCCTGAGGACTCCATCGGCTGCATAATAACTGTTATAGCCCAAACCTGTTTTCTTTTCATGTTGAGCTAAACCAACCTCTGGATCTTTCTAAATTACTCACTTACAGTAACAGAAACAGTAACACAATAGGGACTAAGGCAAACTTCCCGTTTCTTTCCTAGAAGCTCTAAGAAGGAAAGACTGAGATAAACTTTAGTGCTATTTGACCCAATACTTCCAAAGTGAACTGATTTTTCTTTTTCCTCCTAATATATATTAAAATATACATTACTGTATAATACATATTTTGAAACAAGGTCTATGTGGCTCTGGCTGGCTTGGAACTATGTAGATACAGATCCTCCTGCCTCTGCATACCCAGCTGTTTTTTTTTTTTTTTAACTACAGGCATGTACCCCCACACCTAGCTGTTTTTGAGGTGGTCTATCTGGTAACCCCTGCCTTACTCTCAATGCTAGGATTACAAATATGCAATACCACACCACCTTGAAGGAACTAGAGCCCCTAAGTTTGAATCTGCCAAGCTGTGCGACATTGGAGCATGTCTTGTGTAATTTTTCAGGCTTTCTTTTCTCTTTCCTGGGGTTTATTGATCCAAACTGGGAGCGCACCGTGTGCTAAGGTATGGACTGGCCTGCTTCATTACCTCCGCCTGTGGCCGAGCCTAAAGCTATCTATGGCATCAGGAGCTCTAACACCAGAGTTCTTTGGATGGTGCAACTGCAAAGAAGAGGGTGGCTGTATCCTGGGAAGCAAGCGGCATCCTTCACCCTAGTGAGCCCTGGATTTAACCTGGGCACTATGCAGTGGAAGGTAAGACAGGAAGCAATGGCAAGCATCCTTCCACCGGCAGAGAGCAGTGTTGAGTCTCAGCAGAGACACAATTCGGCATTCCTGAGATTATCCTGCCTGGAAACAAAGTTTCCCAGCCTCCATCCTGCTGCAGAGCCTGCAGCTTTTTCTTCCAGGCCCTAGGGTTGTGCAGTCAGGGCGGGGCTGTACGCTCTGTGAAACGCGGTTGCTGAAAGGGCCTGCTGGAACCACAGGTACCCAAGGCCCTGTCCACATCAGCCCTGCTTGTTACCACCATCTTGCTGTTTTTAGAATAGTGGCTTACTTACACAGGCATCTCTGTGAGCTACTTCAATTTTGCTGGAGACCTTTCCACCCTCTCCTTCCTCCTCCTTTCCTTAGAGACAGGCAGGGCCCCCTGTATTGCCTCAGGCCCCCGGGAGGTACACCTGGATGCTTTGGAACACTTACAGATGAAGTCAGGCTGGCTTGCTGGCTGCGGGCCAGCCACACTGCTGCACTTAGCTGCATTGCCTGGATCCTATCCACAGACACACTGTGCTCCATTCTCACTCCACTTTGGAGGGAGTGCCCATGATATTTTTTAAGATTTATTTTCATTTTTGTGTACATATTTGTCTGTGTGAAGGTACCAGATCCCTTGGACCTAAAGTAACAGTATGTGGGTGTTGAGAATTGAACCTGCTCCCCTGGAAGAGCAGCCAGAGATCTTAACCGTTGAGCCATCTCTCCAGTCCCTCATGTCCAATTTTTGTGGTGTCGAGGATTGAACCCAGGGGTTTTTTTTTGGGGGGGGGAGGGGTTGTTTAATTTTTCCGAGACAAGGTTTCAGGGTAGCAGCCTCAGCTGTCCTGGAACTCACTTGATAGACCAGGCTGGCCTCAAACTCAGAGAGATCCATCTGCCTCTGCCTGGAGTGCCACACAACCGGGTTTCTAGATGCCTGGCAAGCATTCTATCAACCGAGCTGCTGCTACACTGCCCCTCCCCCGAGCTGATTTCATATACAGGTCTTGAGTGGGTATTCAGTGCTCCACTGCTGAGCATGGGTCCCCAGCTCTCTTCTAATCCCCCTCCCCCATCAGTTCTGTGTTGCTCAGTCTGGTCCTGAGCCACAATCTCTCCTGAGTTGAAAAATCCTATCTCTATCCCCAAAGTAGTGGTACCCACAGGGCCAGGCATGGTTACCCGTTTGTGTCAATCATTTGGAGGGAGACTCAGGTCTTTCTTTTATGTATCTGAGACTGGATTTAAGCTCGCTATTCTCCTGCCTCAGCTTTCTGAGTAGCTGGGGTGGTAGCCCTGCAGTACGTGTATTGGAAGGAGCTGTTTTTTTCATTCCTGAGACTTGAGGATGATGCAAATGGGCAGGGGTGAAGCCGTTCCCACAGAAAGGCTCCGGAGACTGTGGCACAGGAGCACGTACCAGCAACAAGTGTGGAAAGGACAGATGTGCTCAGAACATCCTGGTCCTGGAGGCCTCATAGCAGAGCGCTTGGGGGCTCTGATTCCCGGAATGGGGGGGGGGAGATCTAACTAGATCTGCTGCACCCTGATAGCTGATGAAATTCATCTTGAACTTGCTGTGCTTCCTCGGTGCTTTATTAGGATTATCTAGGTTGTCGAGCTGCGCCAGGAGGTGGCGGTGTGGTCACACGAACCAGCCTGGCTGCGTCCAAGTTCAAGCTCTGGGTGGGGAGCCAGCTTCCCGTCGCCGTTTTTTCGTTAATAACTTAAAGAGCCAGGCCGAGGTGCTGGCAGGGCGGGTGCGCGGCGGGACGCAGCCCAGGCTCTGCTGCTCGGAGCGGGAGGATCCCCGACTCGGGTCGCAGTGCTGGGCTGGCCGCGCCCGGAAGCCACACGTCGCAGGCGCTCGACCATAGGAAAGGTGCCCAGGGTCGCCTCTGGGGTCCCACACTCGGAACAACCACGCTGGGGAGACGGGGGTCAGCACCGCTGCACCCCCACATCCCGCTGCCCCGCGTGCGCGCGCCGCCTCCAGCCCTCCCCGCACCTTCCCCCTCCTCCTCCTCCCTGCCGTCCCTCTCGCCCCTCCTCCTCCCCTCCCTCCTCCTCCTCCCGCTCCCCTCCCCCTCCGCTCCCGCCGCCTCCGCCCGCCGCCCCGGCCGCGTCGGGTAAACCTGTTCTGCTAGGCAGCCGCGCCGGGGCGGATCGAGCGGCCGGCGGCTCCTCGCGGCTCGCGGCGTCGGGGCCCGTGGAGCGCGCAGCCGGCCCCTCGGACGCGGTCCTCGGCAGCACCACCATGTACGCGGGAGCCGGCCCCGGTGAGTCCGCGCGGAGCCCCGCGCTCGTGCCGCGGCGGTTGGAGGGTGGCGGGCGGGGTGGGTGGGGGCGATGGGGCCTATGGGGCGGTGGGGTAGCCTCGGGGTAACCGGGTCCAGCCTCGGGGTAGGGAGGCCCAGCGCGCCCAAGTGGCGTGGCGCGGCCGGGACGCGTGTAGGGGGGCCCAGGCCGGGCCTGCAGCGGGGTGCCGTCCTCCCGCAGCAAGCCAGCTTTGGGGCGGGGAGCTGGATAAATGGGGAATCGAACCCCGGGTCTCCAGGACGGCGATCGGCTGCCCGGGCGCAGTTCCACCCCGGGCAGCCGCCCTCCCCATTGAAGTGCTAATCGCCCTGCAATTTCCTAGAGCGGGTTGGCCGCCGTGGCACCCCTTCCCACCAGCGTGCCCGTTTCTCTGGAAAAGTTCCAGAAAACTTAAAAAACACGAACGCATTTTCCCACCCTGCTTCCCTAGCAGAGTAGAGGGCGGTTTACTCGCGGCTCTGGGAAAACAGTCAAATGTTGGGAGGTTTTTTCGCCTTCTCCCGCCAGGCACGTGGCTCCATTTCCCGGCTGCCCCGCCGCTTGCTCGGGCTCAGCCTGCCCCCCTTTGTCCGCCAGGCTGTACTTGGCGCCCGCGGGCCCTCCCTGCTGCCCACCTGACCTAGTGGTTCAGCCCTGGGGCCTCCCCAGACTTCCCCAATGTGGGGTCTGGAAGCCTCCCAGCTCTTCCCCGGTCCTCTCGGAGCCCAGTGCGCCTCCTCTCCTGATGTCATAGGGATCCTTGAATGCCCACTGACCAACTTCTAAATGCATTATCGGGTTTCCAGCTATTTGGAGACCCGTTTAACCTTGCGCCTGGGAGGTGTCCTAGGTCTAGGGGGTAGATGTTGGGTGTCTGCTGGCCGCCTTCGAAGTGACCAGGGCAGCCTCCATCCAGAGTGTGGGAATCCCCCAGCTCAGCGCGGTGGAGGAACCTAGAAAACCTCAGCTCCGAGGCTCTACGTTTTGCCATAGTGTCAGTTTCTGGTGACTTCCTTGGGTAGGAGGCCAGGCTGTTTTTCTGTGTTGATCCTTTGAGGCTGTCACAGTGGGTCTTCGTTTTAAAGACAGACAGTGGAGGCTCAGAGCCCTGTAACATCCGGGAACCAGCAGGCATTAGGACAACCTGTTAGAACATTCGTGTACAAGTAGCTTCCAGTCCCTTTGACCTTGACCCCACCATTGGAACTACCTGTTTGGAGTGGATTTGACCAGTGGACTCCCAGATAGGGTGGAAATAAGAGCCTACTGTGTGTTCTGCAAGGGGGATGTTGTTTTTTTAGAAAAGAATGCGGTAGCCCTCTGGATCAACCGGATGGTTTTGGTCACTGGCAGCTTTGAAGATGGCTGCTGCTGCGTGGGCCTCTGCATTGTGGCCTGAGGGAGAGCCAGTCCCCTCTAACCAGAAAGCCTTGGGCGAGAAAAGAGATGCCTGTAGCATGATTCTTGGCTAATGGCAGGCTGGGAAGGAACCCAAGTTCCAGGTGGGCCAGTGTGCTGTAATTGCAAGGCTAGAGTGCAGCTCCATTTTATTGTACATATCCAGGCTTTTAATTTTGCTTAAAAGGAACGCCCCCCCCCCAATACAGTCTCTTCCATGAGACTCAACCATATTTCCAAATTTAGGAGAATGGAAGGCCCATTGGATCTGAATTCTAGAAAAGTTACAAAAGAGTTTTGGTGTTCCCCAGCTTGATGGGAAGTAAATACTTAGTAAATTAACTTTAAAAATAAGATGAACAGTGGGTTCTTACCATTCCTGTTACAAACAGGTGTTACATGTGTGAAATTAGGGACAAGGTTCAGAATTTGACAGATTTGGGTTTTTTGTTTGTTTGTTTGCCTTCCTTTTTAAACTATCCGAGGGATTAGTGGTTTAGGGTGTGTAAATTCTCTGCCCACCCTGTACGCAGGATTCTTCACCAACCCTCTGGCTTTGCCTTAGGCTGTAGCCCAGGAGAATTTGCTACAAAATAACCTGAGACAGTGAAAACTGGGTTGAGAGTTGCCAATCAGGACTGGGACTTGGAGCATCCATGCACCAAATGGTCTGTGGTCTCTGGTGCCAGCTCCTCCGATCCCTCCCACCTCCCAGTTGTGTCTGAGGGTACCACTGCAGCTTGGCAGCCTCTGTGCCGCAAAGGCAGGAATGTAAAGCACGGCGGCTGAGCATTTGTGGGAAATCTCCCCCAGTAGCCTGTAGAGGAATTTAAATGGGGGGAGGGGCATGCAAAAGCTTTGGCTTACACATTCTTAAGAAGCAACATTTTTGTAACTTTGAGTTTCTCTGTTAACACCATTGGGTTCATTTTTTTTTTTTTTTTTTTTTTTTTTACAATTCAAGAGACTGAGCTACTAGTATGATAGAAATGTTTCTTTTTTTCTTTTTTTAACCTTATGGATTGTTATTGTAGGAAATGTAACACATGGTTTTTAAAAAGTTTCTACTGTGGAGTAATTTTACAAACATGAAAGCAGGGTATCTGTAAAGATTTGGTTTCTGCCTGCCCACCCCTTCCCGGGTTGTCAAGCGGTCCTGCTGAGGTTTATCAGCTACCTCTTCCCTCATTAACATCCAGGCCTGCCATTACACCCTGACATGTCTGTGTGTATGGAATACAAGGATTTTTTTTTTTTTTTTTCTGTTCTCTTTCAGAGACAGGGTAGGCTGGTCTCACTCATTCTCCTGCCTCTGCTTCCAGAATCCTAGAATTGCAGACTAATGTCACCATACAGAGCTGGCCCAGGTACCTGTGAACACTGCCCAGTGCCATTGTTAGACTGTTGCTTTAGAAACATGGTTACAAATGACTTGCTTTTTAAAGTTTTATTTTTATGCATATGTATTAATGTTTGCTTGCTTATATGTATGTGCACCAGATTCCAGCTTGGTGGCCCCAGAGGCCAGAAGAGGGCATCAGGGAACTGGAGTCACAGATAGTTGTGGACCTCCATGTGGATGCTGGGAACCGCTGAGCCATCTCTCCAGCTTCTACAATTGACATTAGGATATGGATTAATGGAAGAACATGTAAATTTGGGTTTCTGTGTTCTAAATTGTTCTTGTTGCAGCAGGGGCCTGTTTCTCGGTGGCCGACTTTCAGCACAGGTGATTCAACACATAAAAACCCAGAATGGCCTTTGTGTAGTTCATATCTTATAGCCTCCCCAGTTTTGGGCTCAGGTGTGAGGTGAGGAGTCATACCCTGTCTTCTGCACCCTCTCCTTATCTGCTCCCGATAGCCTGTGCACCCCATAGCTTCACCCCCCCCCCAGCAACACTATCTCCTGGGCAGTGAGGCTGTGCCAGCCCAGCCCAGCCCCAGCTCAGCCCTGCTTGTGCTGTCCTTTTAACTCTGGCGGGTCACGGAAGCTCTTGTGAAATAAGCTAAAACCAATTTTCTGTTTTCACCTCTAAAACTGAAGAACCTGAAATCTCTTTTTATTCCCCCCCGCCCTTTTTTTTTTGTCTCTTTGAGACCAAACAATTGTAGTCCTCAGGATGTTTGAAGGTACACAAGTGGTGTCCCTGAGATCTGCACCGAAGTGTGCTACTGCAGCCCCAAGCCAGGGGCCCACTGGGTGTGTGTGAGGCAGCCAGGCCCTCTGCTGTCAGCCAAGAACACAGTGCCTCTGGCTCCGGGACACTGGATTAGCATCCATTCTTGGTCCTCCCATGGTGTCAGCAAGGGCAGTGGACAGATGAACGTGGTCATCACTGCAGTCCTGTCCTCCTAGGCATGTGTGGGGAGTTGACATCTATGAGGGTCTCAGTTCTCTGTTTGCAGCATGTGAGATGTTGCCCAGGTTGCTCACACTCTCTGGATTCTTTTTCTGTATGGCACAGGCCGAAGGGGAGCTCTGTGTGTGTGTGTGTGTGTGTGTGTGTGTGTGTGTGTGTGTGTGTGTTCCAGTCATTCTGAGAACATTGGTGGGGTGATTGGTAGTTACCCAAGGTAGCCAGATAGGGCCCACCAGAGTCGGGGTTCAAGATCCGCCTGCAAAGGTAGGCTTCCGCTGCTATCTGTTTACATTACAAGTGGTGGCCTCTGTCCCATATGCCAACACAGAAAGGTGTTACACAGTCAGGCACTTAGGCATGTTTAAGACTGAGTGGAATCTCATGGAGAGGTGTAGTAAGAAGTTTTTGGCCTGGCCTAGCCCCGTGGTCCAGACCCGCCCGCAGCTGCTTTGCCCCAAATAATCACACAAAGACATATTAATTACAAACTGTTTGGCTTATGGCTAGGCTCATTACCGACTAGCTCTTACAACTTAACTCAACCGATTTTCATTAATCTATGTTTTGCCATGTGGCTTCTGGATTACCTATACTTTTATATCTTGCCTTCTCTTCTCGGAGGCAGCCTGCAGCATCTCAGCCTGACTCTACCCTCCTTCCCATTTGTCTGTGCTAGGATTTCCTGCCTGACTATAAGCTGCCCTGCCATAGGCCAAAACCATTTCTTTATTATCCAATGGTAAGTCACAACATACAGAAAGACACCCCATATCAGAGATGCAAAGAACATTACAAAGTGTCCACCTCTCCCCATGATGACAGCGTGGCTGACAGTGCTGTTGGCTTCGTGTCCCTACTTGGTCTGACACCCAAGGGGCTTGAAGCTGGTTCCTTGGAAGCATCTCGAATGGATCACCATAGAGCAAAAGGCCAGGACAGCTTGGCTGAGGGTGGCAAGGAAATGAGGTGTTGACTTAAGGATTAGGTAGCTGGATGGGGCCAGCGGTTTAAAGAGAGGATTTGAGGCCTAGGAGGTAATTGTGGGACCATGATGGCCAGACTAGCACCTGTGGGAGTCAGAGTGCTGGGGAGGAAGAGGCCTGGGCAGAAACTACTTCTCAATGTCTGTGGTACCAGGTGGTCAGGCTCCTGGAAAAACATCCAACAGCGCTGTGTGTGTGTGTGTGTGTGTGTGTGTGTGTGTGTGTGTGTGTGCGCGCGCGCGCGCGCGCAGGAGCTGGAAGCTGTGTTGAGATGGGCATGAAAAGAATTGTGAGTGGTTGGTTGGTCAGGGCCCAAAGTAAGACATCTGTCCTCTGTGGAGGATGCTTGGATGGAGTGACCCTTGTGTTGGAGAGTATTATTTTAAGGTACGTTACTTTTGTTTATGTTGCATTTGTTTAACGGTGAAGTTGTGTTTCTTTGCTTGTCTAAAACACCTGATGGTCTAACAAACAACGGAAGACCCAGTCGTGAGTCAGGAGAAAGGATAGGTGGGGCCGGCCAGCCGGCCGGCCGGGCAGGCAGAGAATCTATAGGAGAAATCTGGGAGGTGAGAGGTAGTCACAGAAGTGGGGGGACTCCAGGGACCAGCCACCCAGCTGCACAGCAGCCACAAAACAAAAGAAAGGGATACAGGAATAAAAAAAGAAAAGCCCAGAGGCAAAAGGAAGACTGGATAAATTAAGGAAAGCTGGCAAGATACAAGCTAAACTAAGGCCCTAAGGCTAAATATTTATAATTAAGAATAAGCTCCGTGGTTTAGTTGGGAGCTGGGTGACTGTCTCCCCAAAGGAGCAGAAATAACCAACAACACCCTTGGGCTCCTTTTTACGGTTGTGGGACTAACAAAAACTTGGAGCTCTGTGGGGAGGTGACAGGCCCAGGGCCAGCTCCCTGGTCCCTGTCGAAGGAAGAAGGTGGTAATGGGCTGTGGTGGTCTTAGATTCTTCTGCTGTGACGGAATAAAGCACCAGCACCAGGGCAGCTTATAGAAGGAAGTGTATGGTTCCAGGTGGTCAGAGTCCATCAGCAGCAGGCTTCGGGCCTGAGCAGAGCAGTCTGGGATCCCACAGCTGGAGCTCGGTCAGCCCTCTAGCCCTGAACTGGATGGGCTGAAGGAGAGTCAGAACCACCTGCCGGCAGGCCTTTCTCCACCTTACCCAGAAGACCTAGGAGGTGCCACAGGAGATTGCTGTTCAGAGGGGTGTGGAACTCTCAGGTGCTGCCAGTACAGCCTCTGAGGAGGTAGAAAAGAGCCCCAAGCCATTCTAAGTGAAGGACTCCATATCAGGAGTGAGGCTGGACCAGGAGCCTGAGAGACCGTCTGTCTTACGTAGTCTGGGAAATGGAATGTTGCCAGCTAACTTTCCAAAAGCTCTGGAACAGTTAAGTTTACCTGCTTCTTGTCTCTGCTTACTGACCCCCTTTTCTAAAGCTCAAGGATGTAGCTCAGGTCCACCATGCTGAGGTGCCGTGACGCTGTTTGTCTGCTCCATCCTAGAGCCTTGGGGGTGAAGTTACTGTTAAGGAATTTCAGAAATGCCATGGCAACCATGCCCTGCATTTTTAAGCACCTGAAGCCACAGGCTTGGGATCAGCTAGACAGAGGCTCCTGTGAGGACCAGGGCAGTGACAGGTCACATCCCCAGCTAGGGATGGAGTGAGTGTCTATGGTTTCCACTGGGGTCTGAGAGTCCTTCGGCAGGGGGTCTGGTTTTCCTGTGACCTGCTGTGTGGTCACCTGTTCCTAAGGATGACGAAGCTCCAGGATTGAACAGAATTGGGTGTCATAGTGGGCAGCTGTTAGAAAACTAGGCGTTGAAGTAAGTGGTGTTGCTTGTGTGTGCATGGTGCCTAGCAAAGAACAGACTGGCCTCTGAAGGGATTTGAATTTCATTCTGTTGGGTCACCCCTCCGTAGAGGATCCTGGTTGCCTAGGGTGGCAAGGAGTTGCCTCACTGCTCACAGGAGACTGAGCCCTGGGCCTGGCTTCTCAAGAGAGTGCCAGAACACTTATCTTCCTCTGCCACAGGGAGGGTGGGGCGGTGATGCTGGGGGTGCAAGACACAGCCCTCCTAAGCCCATGAGTTACCAGGTGTCATTCCAAGGAACACTCATTTGAAATGTGTTTTTGTTTTATTTTTGCACCTTTTTATTGAAACGTGTTCAAGCTCATACTGCAGAATGACAAGCGTTAAGAATCTTGCCAAGTCATTCTTCCCATGACCCAACCTTAGATGTGCTGCAGGTGGTTCATCTCTTCCTGCCATTCCAGTCCTTCTCTAGGCTTCTGGGGCTCCTACTGGCCCTATGGCAGTTCCTCCCTGGCCTCCCCCCAGAGTCCGCTCCAGCAGGCTCTGCAGTGTGCATTGCTGTCATTATCTAATCCAAGTGGGTCTGCTTTGTCAATAGAGGGGAGAAAAAAAAATGATTGGCGTTTCAGAGCAGGGAGGTTCTTTCAAAAATGTCAGCCTTAAAAAAAAAAAAGCTAAGTTTACATAACAGATTTAACCATTTAAGGGGTTAGAGAGATAATACACTGGTTAAGAACACAGACCACTCTTGGTGAGAAGCTGAGTTCCATTCCCAGCATCCACACTTCCTGTATCCAGCTCCTGGGGATCTGATTGTCTGCATCACTGACATTTGCTCTCACATGCACACACACACACACACACACACACACACACACAATAATAATACAAACCTTTAAACAATTAAACACGAACAGTTGAAGAGCTGGTGAGATGCTCAGTGGTGAGCAGTGAAGTGTGGATCCTTGCACAGAGGG
>PVIH01017035.1:0-23507 GCA_004025045.1 Sigmodon hispidus
GTGGGCATGGTGAGGCACAGTGGGCATGGTGGGTTACAGTGGGCATGGTGAGGCACAGTGGGCATGGTGGGGTACAGTGGGCATGGTGAGGCACAGTGGGCATGGTGAGGTACAGTTGGCATGGTGAGGTATAGTTGGCATGGTGAGGTACAGTGGGCATGGTGGGGTACAGTTGGCATGGTGAGGTACAGTGGGCATGGTGAGGCACAGTGGGCATGGTGAGGCACAGTGGGCATGGTGGGGTACAGTGGCCATGGTGGGGTACAGTTGGCATGGTGAGGTAACTACTACCCAGATTTCCTCCCATCACAGATTGCTATGGTCAGTGTGGAGCCAGGAATTCTTATTCCTGACCTGAGTACAATGTGGCTGGCTTCTGCCTGCTGCCATGTCTTCTTTCCCAACAAAATGAATTGTTCTTTCAAACATCAAACCCTTTGAAGAAACCTTTCCTTCCTTCCTTAATCTGCTTTCATCAGATATTTTATCAAAGGATGAGCACAGTAATGGTACCCACATTACAATGTGTATGTCACGGTGGTCACATGTTCCCCAGGATTTTCAGAGTGGAACCCTTCAAGAAAAGAAGGGGAACAAGACTAAGAGGTTCATTGTAGCAACCCTTGTGTGCTAGGAGGCCTTTGAGGGTGAAAGGCACTGTAGATCCTCTAGCAGTTTCTCAGCTGGACCAGAGGTTGATGCCCTTACATAGAATACAAGGGGGTCTTTTGTACAAGTGGGTATTTGTGTGTTCAGGAGAGAGATGGGGGGCAGGAGAAGGGACAGGGGGAGAGGGAGAAACAGACAGAGCTTGTGTATGCGCCAGTGTAGAGATGTTGTTCTTCAGACACAGATACCTGATTTTTTTTATGACAGGATCTTCTCTTGTTTGCCTGGTGTTCATGAAGTAGGCAAGACAGGCTGTCCAGTGATCCCTGGGATCCTCCTGTCTCAGCCTCCTCAGCATTAGGATTACAGGAACATGCCAGCATGCTTGGCTTTTTTTCCTTTTTCTATGTGGATTCAGGGATTGAATGCAGGTACTCAGATTTGCAAGACAAGTGCCGTACTAGCTGAGCCATCTTTCAGCCCCACAGGGAATCTTTGAGACACTATTTCAGGAGATATCTTAGAAGAAAACTTTTCCAAAACTTTGTCTCACCAATACTTGAAAATCCTTCTTAGGCTCAAGCCTTTCCTCAATGTAGCTGTATTATGAAGCAGTGGGGCTGTGAACAGGCATCTATGGACAGAAGGAACCTCCTTCACAAATGGATTCATTTTTTTCACCTATTTTGAGACTTTAGTGTTCTTGCCTTTTCTTCTGCATCCCCATCTTCCTCAGTGAACAGAGCAGCATGTATTGAAACCATCAGTCCAAACAGAACTCTTTTATGCAACAGTTGACCTGCTCATAGGAATTGTTACAGTTACAGGAAATAGACTGGAGCGCTGCATGGCATCTTGGGTTCTAAACATGTCTCTAGGCTGCTAGACGTTTCTACTATTCAATGGAAGATCAGCACTTCAAGGAAGTGCTGAAGGACATGCATGATGCTTGACTACATTCAATCCTTGTCATATCTGTCCTATTCCCAGGACCCCCAAATATTCCAAGGTGAGAGGCAGTTTGGGATTGTCTCCAGGGAGCAGACACTGTGGTGCAGAAGTCTGTGGCTGTTGGCATGCCAGAGTCCTCCTGAGCTAGTGCCTTTGTGCATCTGAAGAGAAGGTCATTGCTTCCTTTGCAGTGTTGGACATGGGCAGGGAGAGTGGGAACTGAGTGCCTCCCTCCTGTGCTTGGCTTCCAAAAGAGAAGGATGTTCCAGGTCTTTTGCTCAAGACCTGATTGAGTCATAGTTGGCCAAAAAGAAGCCCTGCAGCAAAGAAAATTCTGGCAGCTGCTTGCACTCCTTTGCCACAGAGGGAAGTTGAAATTCTGTAGATAGAGGTCACTGGGGATGGTGAAGCAATCTCAACAAAAAGGCACCCAGAGCTAGGGATGGACTTTGGTTTTGTCACACAGGCATTAAGGCCCAAGTTTAGATTCTGAGCACCTATGTGAAACAGCCAGTCATGTTGCTGTGTGCCTGGGAAGGTGGAGATAGGCTGATCCCTGGAGCTTTGTGGTCAGTCAATCTCTGAATCCATGAGCTCTAGGTTCTTTGAAAGATCTGTTCCCAAACATTAGGTAGATGATGCCTGGGGAATGACACCAAATGTCAGCCTGTGGCTTCCACATTCATACACACATACATGTTCATGTATACCTACAAGAACATATACATACACCACAAACACAATAGACACAAGTCTTCTGTGTGTCCTTTAGCCATGCCTGACGTCCATGCAGGAATGTTAGGGCCTGTTGCTCAGTCATTCCTAAAGGAACATGTCCTTTCTTGGGAGCTGGCCAGTGGCTGGAGACTGTGAGTGGGAGAGGTGAATGAGTCCTTGGGACTGTCTGCACCTTAGTGGTCACATGCCCAGTGGGTCTGAAACTCCATGGGCTGTGTTGTGCATAGAGAAAGGATGGCAGGAAGGATGCTATTGTGCATATTTGGATGATAACTCTCTCATCCTTCTATGATGAATTTTTGCCCCCTTTGGGAGGGTTCTCCAGGTGGATGATGCATCTTGCACACATGGGTTCTATTGGGCTGTAACTGCTCATAGAAAATCACCTCTACTTCCTTCTGAACTATCTCTCCCTTCTCCGGCTGCCTGGATCTTCAGTGTGCTCACTTCTCCTTTGCTGCTCCAGCCGGCCAAACATCATTGCAACACATGTGGGCAGAATCCCATGTATCCAAGCCTGGCATCAGACTTGTTATAGCTATGTAGTTGAGGATAACCTTGAACCCCTGAATCTCCTTCCTCCATCTGCCTAGTGCCTTAAGTACAAACATGTACCACAATGCCTGAGTTATGTGGTTCTGGGGATAGAGCTCTGGCTTTCATGCTTGCTGGACAAGCACTCTACCAGCTGAGTCACATTCCCACCCTGATGGAAATACCTTTCAGGACTTGATACTTACACTTGATGACAGAGAACAGTAAATGGAAGGGATGAGTTTTATTTATGCATACAGCTCTCAGAGGAGAGCTGAGATGGTCCCTGGAGCAAACTATGCATACACTTTACTTTGTTTTAAATTCTAGGATAATGCTGAGGTAAGGTTCTGATGGTATATGGAATATGTCCCATCTCAGGAGAATGAATACCATATTTATATGTTTAATAGAAATAAAGGTTTATGTTTCTTTTGCTTTTTTTTCAATTTTACCTGCTATTGGAGTCCAGTGCTGTTCTAGCAAAGGACCAGCCACTGCTGGCTTTTTTCTAAGAGTTTGGAAATGCTTTTCACCAGAGACTCCTGGTGGCATTCAAACCTTTGTCTCTCCTTTTCCTGCTGGTGGCTGCTCAGCATTGAAGACGTCTTTGGGTCCTGGGAATGGCATTCTAGCCCTCTGGGGTGAGTCAATACAGATGCCCTCAACTAGTTTTGTCTGCTGCAGTGGCCATATGTACATCTCAAGGGCTCCAAAGCACAAGCTTCCTTTATGGGAATTCTCCTCATAACCATATAAGATGTCATTGGAAGAGAGGATACAGGAAGATCATGTGACAGTAACCTCACACCATGCTTTCTGCTCTGTGACAGAGGCACTGAAGTATAGGCTAGAGAAGGTTGGATGGAGCTCTGTAAGCTTCAGCAATTGAACATGGGTGTGACATAGAGTAGACACTGTGTGTGCCATGGGAAACAAATGTCTTTTTACATGCCTGCCCAATACACACCAAAGGACTGTCTACCTTCACCATGACAAAAGTAACTTAAGGAAAGAAGGCTTTACTTAAGCTCACAGTTTGAGAGTACAGTCCACCATGGAAGCAGACAGGTGAGGCAGCTGGTCACAGTATCCATTCCAAGGAAGCCGACATTGATGAATGTTTGTGCCCAGCTCTCTTTAGTCTTTTTCTGTTGTCTAGGACTCAGTTCATGGGATAGTGACTTCAATATTCAATGTGGGTCTTCCCACCTCAATGAACTTACTATAGATACTCCCTTATAGATGTGCCCAAAGGCTTGTTCTTGAGGTGATTATGAATCCTGTCAAGTTGACGGTCAATAAACCATTATGACCGTCAGGACCTATCATGAATAAGATTGTCACACTGTGCATGGACAAGCACACTCACTTGAGTGTGGGCAACACTGTCAGGTGGAGAAGGAGTGAAATCCTGGACCAGACATTGGTGGAAGATTAGAGATGTGAACATGGAAGATGGTTTGATGTCTCCAGAGTGATGGCCTGGTGGAGAGAGCCTAGAGATGATACTACAAGCCAGCTAGAACTCTGTGAACATTCAGTGTGTGTCATGAAATTTCTCACAATAGCTCCATATGATGGGAGCTCTCCTCTTTGAAGACAAGTCACTAAAGCTTAGGAAGTTGATTTCCCCAAGGCAGCATTTGCACACTAAATGATGGAGGCAGAATTTGAATCCAGGTCTTTTGAACAACAACAAGTTGTGCACTCAATGTGCTTTCAGTACTCAGTGTACTCATGATTCTGGCAGTATTCACTGTGGTACTTTCAGTTCTCAGAGTATTCATGGTAACACTCAGAGTACTCTCCATGGTAGGCAGGCAAGGCTTACTAAGGGTGCTTTTTCTTCTTGGCAGGGCCCAGATGCTTTCAAGAAGAGGATTTCTGTAAATATGGCCGTTGTTAGTAGACCCTGAGGTTAGGTATCTGGAGTAATCAGATGAGCTGAGGGAACCCTGCCTACAGAAACATCTCAATGCCTTCATCGTGTGGATGGATGGGAACTGTGCTCTGAAACTCATTAGCAAGGATGATTCAAACACTCCATCATTCACACCAAGGAGTCAGAATGCACTGCAGTGTAAGCCTCAAAAGAAAGCCAGGGTAGGCCTTGCTGAATGACTCACTGCTGGCCTTTGTCAACCCAAAATATAATTCTTACCTCAGAGGGAATAAAAGAGTTTATTCTGGAGCCAAATGTGAGTGGCCATGGTCTGGGGACATTGAAAAGCTCCAATTCCCATGTCTCAGTGTGCAGTCACCTGATAGAATTTGAATAGTTACAGGACAAAGAACGTTATAAAGCAAGACACTTTTTATACATATTGGTAGGAATATCAAATTGGTAACTTACAGCAAGGGAATTTCTGCTACAGACTTCAGATGCTGTCTGGTGCCCTGTTTAGCTTTGGGTTGGTGGAAGCTAGTGATCTAGTCACACATTCCAAAAGGATTTACCGAATAGCCACAAGGAAGTTAGGTCACACATGGGGTGGGCAATGGATGGGTATTAAGACATCTGAATCAGCTGGGCTCCTAGCCTGCAACATTTCAATAGGTGAGTTTTCTATGATGGTGGAAGCTTTGATTTGGTCAATGGGAGAAGTTTAAGGTGTGAGACAGAAGTGTCAGTTGGAACCTACACCTACAGTCTGACGTGGCACAGAGGCTCCAAGCCCTGTTCTGTCCCTCTGTCCTGAGAGCCTCATCTATGCCTTAACCTACTAGACCTATAAGAGAAGTGGCTTGGATATGGCTATGCTCTTGAAAAGGATGAGGTGGGCCTTGACTTGAGCCTAGACACACATGCAGTAATGGGCACATCCCCAGTTGACCGGGGAGCAGATGGGACAGTCAGGTGAAGGCATAGTCATCTCTGTCAACTCGTCCTCAGTTACAAATTTACACCTGAAATTGGGTGAATCCAAGCTTTGGCATCTAGGGGCTCCACCTGTGAAAACATGTGCTTCTATGGCTGGATATTTATACCCAGGTATGCAATGAACTCTATAGCTCAAATCTAGAGTTGGGGATGTTGGGGAAGATATAAGACAGCCAAGGTAACCAGACAAGGAAGGACAGGACTCTGGGGAAAAAAAACCCAAAGCCATTCTTAGCAGGCTCTGACTTGTTTCTGTGAAGGCCCCTGAGGAGGATGCATAAGCTACTGTTGCCCATTCCCCTGGTAAACATCTCAGTGTTATGGGTGGTTAATGGGTGGTTAACATCCCTGCATTTAACACTTGGAATTAGAACAGGCTGAACTGTGGGTATGAATGTCTAAGAAAGCTTTCTCCTGTTCTAGCCAAGGGACCACCCTAGATTACACTAGGGAGGGGAAGTGAAATGAGAGACCAGCACTGGTCCCCTGTCTCCTCCAGAGGGTGTGCTGCTTCTGCTTGCTTGCCGGCTAACAATGAACCCCGAGTATTTGCTGTCTCTACCTGTGTCCCCACGTAAATTCTCCTTCTACAAAGTAAGAACCAAGATGGTTGCCATGGTGGGGATTAGTGGGAATGGGGGAAGAGATCATTCCTCATCCATAAAACCAGAAGTGAATAATTGCTAACTGCTAACAAGGTGCAGTGGGAAGTGGGTAAAAGGAGTCAGAGGCTTACTTTTGGCTCTCGTAAGGGACCTCGTTATTCTAAGAGTCCAGGATCCTGCTGCCCAATCGCTCTACTATTCCTAATGTGCCAGTCTTACTCATCACTTCCAATATGGTGCCTACCAGTTGCATATTAGCTTTCAGGAGGGGGCAGAAAAGAAGGGCAGGCATGCCTTACTTTGGGGGCAGAGTTTGACAGGTGAATATACCACTTCTGCCATATCCACTGCACGGAACATAGTCACATGGCTACTCATAGCTGTAAGGAGCGGGGAGGTGTCTTCTTCATTCTATAGTGGTCTTTCTAACTCAAAGCAGGCATTCTCTTATGAAAAGGAGAGGGTACTGAGGAACCATCTGCAATCTCTATGCAGGACCCTTCCTATAGGTTGAATATTGAGTATCTTCCAAGGTCCATGTATTAGAGTCTAGTACCACAGAGTGGCCCTACTGAGAAGCTGGTAAACTTTTAAGAAATGGGAACTGGCAGGAGGCCTTCAGGTCATGGGGGATTCGCCTTTGAAGTGAGTAAAGGGCTCCAGATCTTTCCTGTTCTTTGCTTTCTGATCCAGAGGCCATGTTTTACCATGAGCTCCCGCAATGGGAGCTCCAGGCCCAAAGATCAGGAATCCAACAATCAGGGCCTGAAATCTCTAAACTGAAACCAAAAGATCACTAGCCATTTTTTAAAGTGGATTATCTCTGATGTTTATCCTGTGAGGGGGAGCTAACATGTAGCCATGAATCATCTACTCAGCTATTCACATGCATTCTTCTTCCCATAGAGACCAAACCTGACCCTTTCACAGGGAAAAATCCTGGCTGCTCTACTAGGTTACCAGACCCAGCCCATCATCTGGAATCTTGGTGGCCTCTTTGGGAGGCTCCTCTGCACACCCAAGCAAGTTACCCACTTCCCAACAAGTAGCTTCAGGACAGCAGGCCTCCATCAAGACAAGGTATATATATACCACTTCCTGTCAGTGACAATGTCACATGAATAAAAGAAATGACTCCAGTTCCACACCCAGGCAATGTTGGCAAACTTCTAGTGTTTCCTGCTGAGTGAAAACCTGAGACTCTGGCAAATTCACTTGGATAGTGGATTTCCTTTCTTTTCTTTTCTTTTTTTTTTTTTTTCTCAGATAAGATTTTGCCTTTGTCTCCAGGCTAGCTTTGAACTTGAGATCCTCCTGTCTCAGCTCCCCAAGAGTTGGATGAAGACAGCTGTTCCAATAAGTTTAATATCTTACAGAAATATATTTTGCATTTTTCTTGCTGGGCATGGCTAACAAAAATATATGATTCAGTGCCCCAGAACCCACTCAGTCAACTGGATATCTTTACTACTGAGAGGACAGCCCTATGCACCAGCTTTCAATGACTCAGCGGGTTGACTCAGGCATCCTGAAGGCTAATAAGGAAAGAGGGACATAAAATTCCAGACAGAAGAAAGGAAGCTAGCTAACAATAAAAAATGGCAGGAAGCTTCCCAGCCCATCTGTAACCCATTAGAATGATGGGAAGGAATTTTCGGGGTGTTTCCTGGTGTTGTGTGAAACTCCTGTGCTTGTAAGAGGAGCTTACTTGAGTACGATGACCATGTGGTCAAACAAACAAACTTCTTTTAGGCACACCAGGCTCCGTGCATTTCTTTGGAGGCTCCTATAGTGTTAGTTGTAAAAAAAATGCATGTCAGAACAATGCACATCAGCCACTGCCATAAAAGTGGATTTAAAATCATCTTCCATAAAAGCAATTTGCTAAAGATGGACATGTGTAACATTGACACTGAAGTTCCAAGGTGACCTCATGAGGAAAGTTTGTCTGAGGAGAACCTCTCTAACCCTTGTCCCACCAAGGGTCTGAATGCGCTGCATGGCTGGATTCCAATCAATAATATGAGGCAAAAGTCTTTTACAAATCTTCCTGTGAAGTGACAGCTTATATTTTGACTAGAAGGTTCTATAACCCCTGGCCTAAGATCAGGGCATTAAGTACACCAGCTGGGACAGTTTCTATGAAATTCACCCATGCCCTTCAGCTATTTCAGAGTTCACCGAGAAAACTCATTAACGAATAGTGAATCAAGTTTGTGTTTCATAGCTAGGAAATTTAAATCATATTGTGTAAAAATTTAAAATAATAGACAAATGTTAAACAAAATGGTTCTACTTTAGAAAAGCCCAGAATTATGGGCTAGATGGTCAAGCAGAATGTTCTTAAGAGGGACCTGAACAAATAGCTTTATATTTCTATTGACAACTGTGTACCTACTTAAGGTTTGTGTTAAGATTTATCTTATGGGAGAAAAAGGTGTGTGGGGGGTCATATTTTTCAAATAAAAAGATATGGGAATGATATTGGAGACTTTGCCTTTTGAGAGAGAAAAACTTTTCCTAGTTTGAAGACCACCTACTAAGGCCTTGTCGTGGCACCCCATTCTTCCACATCCTTAAGTCCTGGTGAGAGAGTGCCTTCTTTGGTGCCAGGAGAACTGTCACCAGCTTGGGAGGAGCTAGGGAAATAGCTCAGTTGGTAAAGTGCCTGCCATACAAGTGTGAGAGTTCGGTTTGCCCCCTAGCCAGATTCAGTGGCACATGCCTATAATCTCAGCGCTGTGGAGGCGGAGACTGAAGGATCACTGGGACTCTATGGCCAGTCAGTCTATCTGAATTGGGGGAATCTAGATTTAGTGAGAGACTGTCTCAAAATATAAGCTGGAGAATGATCTAAGCACAACCCAATATCAATCTCTGGCCTCTCTCACTGAATAAAAATAAACAAGAAGGCATACCAAGTTGAATCTCTGCTCTCTCTTTCCTGAGACCTAGAGGAGTGTATTCTATTGCCCAGTGTAGCCCAGTCACCTAGTCACCTTGAACCATTGTGTCCTCACCTGGACTGTACGGTATACTCAGGATGGATGTGAGGACCAGACAAAGCAATGTGTGTTGAACATTTGATCCCAGAGATTTCCAGTCACATTGTTTGGGTCATCATGCTAACCATTCCTAGAAACTAGAGTTCTGTCAAGATGCAGACTCAGCCACCTTGGAGAAATGGCTGCTGACATCACTTGGAAGCCTGCTTGTCCTTCCTGCACTCAGAGTCAGCAGCTGCTCCCCACAGCATGTGGAGATTCTGAAGAGAGAGCATAGAGCCTGTTTTTCCTTTTTGCTGTCTACCCTCCTGTGTGGCTGCATTGGGCACAGGCTTCCTTCTGCCACCTGTCAGGGGAATAGCTTTGCCAGAACAGAGGGGCTGTTCTGAGCGCCCACAGGCACTGGCCGTCAGCTGCTTCCAGTTTTTCTCACTTGAGGGGCTTTCAGCCAGACTCACCAAGGCCTGGCATGAGCACTGTGAGAAGAGAATAGAAGCATCTGGTACCAGGCAATCCGCTGCCGGCTCATTGGAGTGTGTCACTTCTTTGGGCTCCCGTTCAACTGCCAGCCAGCCTTTCTTGCACTTAGGGTAGAGCTGTCTGCCTCTCCACGCCCCCTTGATCTGCTCTAGCAATCCCTTACAGCCCTTTCTTGGGCTCTGAATTTCTTGAGTTTTGTACCTGCTGTTTCTGTATATTTGCATATACTGCCTAATTCTGTACCCCCCACGCGTTTCTCTTTCTCCAACTTTTTGTGCTATGCAGAAAGAGAATTGGAAGACAGAGAGTGGAAGTGACATAATGAGTGTGTGTGTGTGTGTGTGTGTGTGTATGTGTGTGCGCGTAGTACAGTAGGCTCACCTGAGTCCTCAGCACAGCTCAGCCACTACCTGCCCCAGGAACAGGAACACTATTTTATGCTGTGGCAGCCAGAACTTCTTCTGGGTGAATAGAAATGTCTCTCTTAACTTGTGGTGAGGGAATGGCAGATGACCATGCACAACTATCATGGGTCTATGACTCAAGGTTCTCCAAGAAGACCATGCTCAGAAATGTTTTACTATTGCCAAAAATTATGTGACTATCACATTCAGGCCCACGGTTGAATTGGGCAAAAAGAATCTACAGGAGAGATAGATGATAGATTAAAAATAGAACTTTGTATGTGATCCCTGACATAAAAAATATACAAAATCAAATGTTTTCTTATTATAAGTCATGAAAAATTTTAATTTTACCATTTAGTAAAGATAAAGGGACTGTGCATACTTATGAGATGGATATACTTACTTACATAAAGAATTAAATCTCCGAAGGATCCCTTCACACAGTAAGACTTAGAGCATCTTTAATGTTTTGCAGAGTTGATCTATATTTTGATTTTATAGTTATCGATGCTAAGAACACCACTTTGTGTAAATATGCAGTAAAACATGGTAGAAGTTTGTACAGGGCCAGTTCTGAAACAGTGGGAGATTCTGTCCTAATCCTAAAACAAAACCTGTAGTATGTAGTTCCTGGCCCAGACTAGACTCAAGATCTGGAACAGCAGTTCCAAAATCCCAAAGAAACACACAGACACTCATATTAATATGATGCTGATTGACCTAGGGCCCAGGCATGTAACTGGCTAACTCCTGCATCTTAGCTTAACCTATGATTCTTCTCTTGCTCAGCCTTGCTGAGGCTTGGATAGTTGTCCTCTGAATCTGCTGGCTTCTCCTGGTGTCTTTCTGGTGCCTCTGCTTTGCTCTTCCTGTTCTCAGAGTTTTCCCAGTCTGGTAGCTCTGCCCACACTTCCCGTCTGCCTTCAGTCAATCAGTATTTTCATTAAACTAGAGGGGCAGGACAATTATTTACAATGTAACAACAAAATTCCACTACAGAAACCTACTGAATTCTTTTTATTACTCTCAAACAACAATTTCATCTGTCTGTCTGTTCATTTCTATAGTCCAAGCTAGCTTTCAACTTCACTGTGATTCCAAGGGTCCAAGGGTAGTCTGGAACTTCGGACTCTCCTACCTCTGTCTTCTGAGTGCTGATACTGTAGATGTGCTGATGTGCAGATGTGCTCCACTCCGTTCAGTCTCCTGAGGTGCTGAGGATGAAGCCTAGAGCTTTGTGAATGAAGGAGTGTGCTACACTCTTAGCCACATTCTCGGCCTCAGATAGCAATTTTCAAAATCAAACATTCTCATGTAATGTCACTTAAGGATGTTGTAGTTTTATCCCTAGCTGCTGAGCATTATGGGGACATATTAAAAGATTTTGTTTTCATAATTATACAATTATATTTCTATAACAGATGAAGACTTTATTTGTACAATAAAAATGCTGCAGTCTAAGACCAATAGTAGTGAAAACCTGATCAGGCTTGTTTTTGGGTTGCATTTCTTGTTGTTTCTTGGCGTTAGGTCACAAACCTGGGACAAATGGCTAACTGAGGTGCCCATTAACATGTTAAAGTGAACTTGGGTGCCAAGTTTTCCCAGCATCCCTCAGTACTTACCTGTTACAGGGTATGAGTAGCATAGCCCACATCCCTACCCTAAACTTCTCCAGCCCGTGAGCTAGGCTGCCCTTCCCTACCTAACCATTTTGGTTACCCAGCCTTTTCATACTCCTGGCCTCTTGGTCAATCTCTTCTCTCTCCCCTTTCCTCACATGGCCCTGCCCTGTCTAGTCATGTTTACTCTGGACTTTCCCAGATGTTCCTGACTCTGACTATGTTCTCTCTTTTGTATACAATAAACTTCTCCACCACCATACCTACAAACAGTCATGTCCTCTCCTTTTAATTTCTTTTTGTCCTTTTATCTGGTGCTGAAACCTGGGAGTGACATAAATGAGTTCCCCACCCCACAAGAAACTCACCTGCTTGGAAGCAAGCCACTGATTTAACTTTCCTGAGGTATTTCTGGATCATTCATTTCTGCTGACTTCCATCACCCACCAAATCAATTCTAGGGTCTGTCTCTTAAGCCCCATTTTTCTTCCACCTTATCTAACCATCTGTCTCCTTACCTACTCAGTAAGTGTTCTCTCTTTGGCTCCTGGTACCTGTTGCTATACCCTTGGGGAGCCCACCACAAAGGTAACTTTCTATGAAGACACTCCCTCTTCCTCTATAGGAACCATCCCTTTTCTAACCTGTGTCTCTCACCTGTCCAGGCTCTGGACCGCTATGCCTTCCACATGTTATGATGACACACACCTTGCATAGTGTAAATGTCATGTTTTCTGGGCAATGCCACAGTGAAGGACTTGATACAACTCAGGCAAACTGTGCCGGCAACACCTTGGATTAACTTCGGAAATATTTTACTGTTGCCAAGTTTTTTTGTGATCACCACATTGAGACCCATATGTGAAGAAGCTGGAATAAAGAAAGAGAAGAGGAGATGCATAAATGATAGGTCGCAGAGGGATGATAGATAGATGGTTGAGTAGATAGATGTTAGATGGATAAATGGACAGATAAAGGGAGATGTATATATGTGTGTGTGTGTGTGTGTGTGTGTACAGAAGATTAATGGTGGACAGATTGATAGATGGTGGATAGATAGATAATGGATAAATAGCTATGTTCATGATAAGGGTTAGGTAGCTCATAATGAATTGACTCACATACTGTGAAGGTTAAGAAGTTCCAGAGCATTAGATTGAAGGTGCAGTGAATGGATGGTTCCAGGTTCAAGGCTCAAGTGCATGTCTGGAGTTTGAGGACAAAAATTCCATCTTAGAAACCAACAGATAGAAAAAGAAATTTCTCCCATGGGCAGTGTTTTGAGTTTTTTCTAGTTAGATCTTCAGTGGATTATTCAGGGCCCACTTACATTCAGAGGATCAACTAGTTTTCCATCATTTTGTTGATTCAAATGCTGATCTTAACTAAAAAGACATATTCAGAATAACATTGACCAGATAAATGTCTGGATACCCTAGAGCCAGGTCACATGGACATATGAATTCTCTATCACAGAGATTAAATATATGTCAAGAGAGGCTTGAATTTGCAATCGACAGCAAGATGATGGCTGATGTCATCCAAATCCAAGGCTTTTATTGTAGATGCTGCTGTCTAGAAAACACAACAGTTTTTTTTTTTTCAATATCCCATGTAAGGATCTGTTTCTATTTCTGTGAAACCAGCCTGAGTTTATGATCCAGGAATGTGAGCCAAGCAGTGGCCACACTGGATGAGGAGTGACCATGAATGGGACTTTTTCCACCAAAGGGTCACTCATACAATGCCACAGAAGCAGCTACCAAGGCCACAGAATGGGGAAGTGAAGAACACACTTAGCATTTTCTTCCAATTCTTTCCTTAAATTGTACCTTATTTTATGCAGCAGTCTTTCGGTCGTAAGTGGGCCAATTAATCTCATTCGAACATTTTATTCAATACAATTACTTAGCAATTGAATTGTGGTCTACCAAAATCCCCATTACTTTAAAAGGCATTCAGAATGAGAATGGAGACTTCCGGCTTTCACAAAGTCAGTACCCTTCTGTGTCATCATAGTTCTTCTAAGCTCTGGCAGCTTCCTGGCAGCTTCAGGACCCAAAGCCTCACCAAGCTTGTCTAGCCTTGTTTGTTATGACAGCCCTCCCACTCCATGGACAGGGAGTGGCTTCCAGGAGCCCGCTCTTTCTCTGCTTCTGAGACCTTAGCAACAGGGCTTAGATTGCATCTAACAGTTGATTGCAGATTTCACAGTCTTAGCATTCCACTTCACATTGAGTTACTGTCCAAGCCTGACTCTCAGAAATAGGCATTGATCCTGTCCCTGAATGTGACACTTTCTGTTTAACGAAGAGGTCCTGTTTTCCACAGCTCTGGGCTTCAACAGCATGGAGGTATAATCTTCACTCTGCTCTGGCTTGTGGAGCTCACCACACTGTACTAAAACACCACAGCTGATTCCTCCAAGCCCACTTCTGGTGATGATCTTTTTTAGAATTAATACCCAGAAAGGTCTCCAAAAGCTATTAGTACAACTTGATGATGTGATGAATGTAACCAAGACCCCATTAATCAATGCCTTTAGGATTTTTATAAACATTTTTATTTTTTGTTATCATAAGCCTTTGGACAAAGTGATTAAAGTGAAAGTAGTTGGTTTTAAGCTCTTGGTCTCACTAAGTCAATCTCCATTTCAGACAGACATAAACCTGTGTTACAGCCTTCAAAGAGTGCAGCAGGAGCATGTCAAAGGATAAAGCATCAGCCCCCTGCATACAATTCCTTCTACAAAATGGCTACATAGCAATATTTGTTCTCTAGAAATATAGCGTTATTTTACTCCTTCAGAATAATAGTATTGGCAGATAGTGAAGTACAAAAATGCTCCATATAACCCTCTGCCCTTACCTTGGTGCGTCTGTCAAGATACATAAGTATTTGAGTCATATTTAGACATACATTGCCAAAATAAGTGAAGATATACAGATATGGGTGTGTTTGCATCTGCAAACACATGGAGGTGTATGTACACTTATTTCTGTATACATGTGGATATATGCATGTCTTTCTGTATGTTAATTTGTGTTTATTTTACATATATGTGTCTGTGTGTGCATATCCATGTGTGTATAATGCATGTGCTTATCTGCATGCTTATGGATTTGTATGTATATCTGCATGTGCATGCACATATGGATATATATTTGAGTGTGTTCATGTGCATAGCTATATAAATAGGATGATATATGCTAATGGTGCACATATCTACCCATTCTAACTTGTGTATATACACTAGTTGTGACAGAGTGCTTATTTCTCAGCTCTGGAAAGATAAAATAATGGTCTGCTATTGTCCTAATTTAGCTCTGGAGATCTCAAAGAACAGGTCACGAGATTGGAAAACTGAAGAGAAGGACCTTGGAGTCTTGGGAATGACTTCTGTGGTGAAGGGTCGGTTCTGCCTGTCCTTGGTCCGTCCCATTGTCTTCCTTCATGTAGGCATGTCCTCCATCTTCTCCCACCTCTCAACTGTGGGTTATTGTTGCTTTTGGTTGCACCAACTGGAACCCAGGAACCCCAATCTCACAAGCAAGTCACACCGAAGCTTTCTCTGGTGATGGTGTCTAGGCACACTTCCAGGGCCCAACCTGCTGACGACTCCTCTGAGGACCTTACCTTAGCTCAGATCTCAGGACATGCTGGGGAAAGGGGTTTGTCTTTCCTCGGCATCCCAGGCTTGTGTTCTGTAGTCATTATCCATTGTTGGATTCTTCTCCACACCCTGCACAGCCTCCTTCATCCCTCACATCCACTCACCCAAATCCAAGAGCCAGAACAGCAGACAAGGACACCTACAGGTAGCTTGAATAAGGACACAAAGCTCAAAAGAGGATGCAAACACCCAAAGGGCACTGCTTATGTAGATTGTCATCCAGAGTTGTCTCAATTCCTAGTGAGATTCTCAGAAAACAAAATATCCCTGTGTTTATTCCACTATCAGTGAAGGATTGGGGTTGAACTGGAGCTCTTTGAACTGGGTCATGAGGACTAGGGATAACCTGATCTACAAGTGTAACAAACAGAAGTCACGTGGCATTCTTGTGCCTTCAAGCTTTTGATTCTTTGCTACAATGCATATGCATGATCTGAGAGGGCCTGCAGAGCCAAGGAGAAAGCTGGACAGCAATTTGGTTTCTGGATTTCTTATCGAAGAGGCCTTCAGAGGGAGGTAGAGAGCATTCAAAATGTGAAGAATTCTAGAGGCCCACCGCCATCACTGCCCAGTGGGTGAAGTCCCTGTAAAACCTCCCAGGATGTCTGTTATTGCAACACTGCCAAGGGCTCAGCCATCTTCTCGGAAATGCTGCACTTCCCTCAAGTGGAAGTCTGCTTGCAGATGTCTGGTGTGTAACCATCGTTTTTTCTCTAGTGTGGATAGATAGATACCCTCAGTCCCTTTGAGTTTTTTCTCCTGCTTTGCCATGCGGCCTCCCAGCCACACATACACATTTCTTTTGCATGGTCACAAGTAGAAGGTTCTTGGTGTTGGCTGCGCATGGAGAACAGGAGCACTACCCCACCTCTTGATATTTCAGGAGGACCTGCTGTATGTTCTCACCTTTTCAGTTAAAACCAATGGAAGCTACCAGTCTTTTTCTGGAGATCTGACTTTTAAACCATTGTCTCTTTCTGTTTTGTCTTCTTGGGGACAAGAAAACAATTCCAGGCTGTTTGTGGTATGCAGGGAGTTGGCTTCAAGCAACCACAAAAGTTTTCCTTAAGTGCTTGAGTGGATTTCTGAGGACTTTTTGGTCCTAGCCAGAGACAGTTCTGTGACCCATATGCGACCTTCCATGATATATATAGTGCATATGACATCATCTATATGTGACTATGGCAGCTACACTCTATAGGAGATGCTTTCGTTATTTATTTAGTCACATTTTAGTGCATATTAATCATTTAACTTGTATTAGAAGGAGATCCATTCTGTCGATGTGGGGAGTCTTTCAGTTGGAGGTTGATGATGTGAGGGAAGTGATAATGAGACTCTTCCCCAGACCCACTGGGAGGAGAAGCAGCGTGGGGCCAAAGTCATTTCCTCCTAAAAGTTTCTTAAAGCAGCCTATGGTGGGAGCATGGTCAGCTGGAATTCTGGATTGCATCCCTGAAGGACGCTGTAAGGATGCATGTTCTAATGCTCTACACACACTAAGGAACCCCAGTGAGTTATGTAGAGGGATGTGTTCCTAGAAGGTTCCTGCTTACACCAAAGGACTCAGCAATCCCCTCAGCCTCAGACATTCTCTGCCAGAAATGAATTTGGGCTTGGGATACCAAAACAGTCACTTTTTATAGAAAAGCTGAAAGTCTGGCATTTTGTATAAAATATTCCATTTTAAAATGTTGATTCAATTAAAAAAAATATCTGTGGATTCAACAACAGACATTTGTGGACCAGATCCCATCTCCAGCTGTCAATGTGGGATCTTTGTTCAAGATGCTTACAGAAAAGATAGCAAATGCAGTATCTGTGTGGTGGATGCTCACTAATTAATCCCAGCCCATGGTGACAGCCCACTAAAGCCCAGGTGAGGCATGCATATGGCCTATAGGGCTGGCATGGATGCTGATAGCTCCACGACACAATGGCAGTAGTCACACAAGGGGAAGCCATGAAAATGTGTTGGGATACAGGTGGCCGTGTCGGAGACAAGGGTGACTATGGTGAGGACATAGGTGGCTGCTTTGGAGGCAAGATTTGTTGTGCTGGGGACAGGAGTGAATATGTTGGGGACATAGCTGGCTGTGATGGGCACAAGGGAGTTTGTGATGGAGAAAAAGAAGGACTAGAAGGCAGGATAAGGCATAAAGAGGACTGGGAAAAATGTGGTTTCTAAATACACTGGATGGAGAAGCCTAAAGACTTATAGAGATGTAGATACAGCGGAAGTGGGAGGGGAGATTGATGTCTAGCCTGTTGGGTTATCTTGAATTCAAGGCATTGTCCATTGGTGGTTATTCCCAGTCAAGCCTTCCATCACTTATTTGTCCAAAATTCTAGGGGAGATATGTATATATTGCAGGTGATGGCTAAGGCAGGGTGACGAGGCTGAACTCTAACTTACTATGTAGTATGTATTGTAGTGGTATCAGCATGACATTGGACATCTGATCCTCTACCTCCTTTTCTTGAATGCTCAGATTATAGGCATGTTCTCCCACATCTGGTTTTATACAGTGCTGGTGTTATGGCTAATCCTGACCACTGACTGGACACACCTGGGGAAAAAGAACCTCACCTGAGGAGCTGCTTTCATTTGATTGGCCTATGGGCAGGCCTGTAGGGGGCATTTTCATGATTGCTAATTGATGTAGGAGGGTCCAGCCCATTGTGGTGATATTAGCCCTAGGTGAGTGGACTTGAGAAGTTTTGTGGATCTGAGTCTGTGAATGAGTCAGTTAAGAATGTTCCTCCACGTTTCCTGCTTCAAGCCTCTGCTGTGGCTTCCCTCAAAGATGGACTCAAAAGTATAAGAGGAAATAACCCTTTCCTCACCAAGTTGCTTGTGGTCGTGGTATTTATATAGCAGCAGAAAAATATAACCTCTGAGAATTGAAATAATTTAAATACAGTGAGCATCTTTTAAAATTATCACCAATCATTTGCCCTGGACACCACCCATCTGCTTTTTCTTCAGACAACATTCTGCTCATTTGCTTTGGGGAGGCCACAAACTCAGTTTCCCTCATGTTCTGCCAGCAGATCTTGCTCAATCCTCTTTCTGAGCTTGTCCACCAGCCATTGTTAGATGTTGCTATGAATTAAAATTTTGGCCTTTTTTTCTCTTGAATTCTTGCTCTAGTCCTCCAATGATTTAGTCACTGTGTGCTTGTTAATGACACCCAGAGCTGATGTCCAAAGTAGATCTTTGTCTGACAGACTACAAAGTCACAGTCTAATACACATCCAAAGTCCATCTAGCTCAAAGCCACAGACCTTGACTCTTCCCCCACTCTATCTGAAGCACTGAATGAGAGTGAATCACGATAGGTATTCGTGGCTCCTATGAAGAGCACTAGTTTCTCATGGACCCAATGAAGAATGCTAGGTCTCATGGACTTTATGAACAACACTAGGTACTCACAGACACATTAAAAATGGGAGGTGCTCTTGTATGCCAGTGAACATAGGCCCAACATACAGTTTCTGGAATCACAAACCCTAACCAATGTTCACACTCATGCCTGAGCTGCCTCTAACTGTCTTGCTCTGCTTCACTATCACTGCCCGCACCTACCTGCTGTCTTCATGTCAAATCTTGATCATCTTCTCATTGCCTATACCTTTGGATCCTTTGACTTAGAAGACATCAGCAGATTTCCTCATCACCAGATCAACTCTAGATAACACCACACCCAAGGTGTTCACATATAATTTGGGCATCACCCCTGCCCTGCTTTCTGCTTCTCTCTGTCCCTTCTGCTCTTGACACCCCTATTCTCCTTCCTTTGCCCTCTCTCTGTCCCCTCCCCGCTTACTTCTTCCTTCTCTCTATCCCTCCTTCTCTTCCTTCTCTTCTGTCTTTTTTTCTCTTTGTATCTAGGTCAGCCTTAAGCTGTCTCTTATATATTCTGTATACTGTCTCTTCTCTCCTCACTTTCCTATGACCAGCCTCTTCTGCCTGCAAAATATCCTTGACAAAGCTACCACTTGTTTGTCAGGAGGATGAGGGTGAAGCCAAGGCTGTTTCATGCATGGAAGTCTCTTAGCACTGAATTGCACGCCAACCTCAGACTGTTACGTTTTGCTTGAAGTTGCACCAACTCCCTTCCCCCTCCAGCTCCGGTAGGTTTTCTTTGGGAAAGTCCTCCTAAAGCCCAGAGAACATCTTTTTTTTTTTTTTTAACATGTGACCACTGAGTCACATTTGCTTTCCGAACTCTAATCTGGGCCACAAATTTATTCTGTAGGCTGTTGACTGATTTTTAACAACCTCTTAACAAGTATTTATTGAATCATCTATGAATAAGCCAAATTTGGCAAACAGTAAATAGATGGTGATATGAATAGTTACTATGAAGGGGAAGAGAACAGCTCACATGCTGCATGATGTATTTGCAGAGTTGTGAGTCTTGGAGAAAAAAAATTAATGAATGAACCCTAACTCTGCTGTTGGACAGTTGGGCAAAAGTAATTATACTATACCAAGACAGAGAGGCATATATTACATTTTATACAAATATAGTTTTACTGATTTTAAGTACCAAAATGTTAACAGAATTAATAAGGAGAAAAGAGTTATATTAATGTACAAATTTCCATCAAGTACTTTTGTCCACAGGGCCACCCCCCAAAGCCTTTGTTTAAGCATTGTTTCAAGGATTGTTTACATATTCTGTCAGTTTGTCAGAAAGCTCATGTTTCTCTCACAGAGTGTGCTAAGTTCCAAATTTCTGTGACATTTGATTGCGAGTCAAAGCCCACGAAGGACTTGAAGAGTACCTAAGTCCCTCATGGGTTTTAGCTTAGATAATGAGATCTTTGCCTATTCAGCCTCTAAAACCAACACCTACTTCATCAACACCCATTCACTGTTTACTGTCTGAGCTGTGCACTATGAGGGTTACAGACGTGTGACATGGGTCACTTCTCCAGTCTACTCAGCAGGCTCCTGTGCTGTCCTTACTACCAGCCCTTAGAGCACAGGAAGTTGACACAGACAGACCATTGACCCTGTCAGACAGAACAAGTACCAAGTGAATGTTGGTGATGAGTGATGGACACCAGGAAAGGAAGGCAGCTGAGTTGAGGAGACAAGAAAGAGACCCAAAGGTACTGATGTACAAGATGATGCCTCACAGCCAACCATCTCCCTTCTGATTCATTTCCTTTGAACATCAGGTTTGAGCTCCATTTTCCTCTGAAGTGAGAACCCACAGGAGTCTGGTTAAGGACTTATTAAGGGATAAAATTGGAATAACACATTCACAAATACAGAATGAAGTGGCACCACTGCCACCAAACCCTTTGTTTATATAATCTATGAAACCTTTAGGGAAACTGAGGCTTTACTTCTGTACATCCTCAGATTCATGCAAACTCTTCCATCAGTCATATCATAAATTTTTTGGAAGGATCTTCTGCTGATCATATTAAATGGGACTGCTGGCCTTCAGCTTAACTGTCACTATAGCGATGGGTCAGCTACATGGGTCAGACAAATTGACCTTTTTCTCCTAGCACAGTGACAGGCTGGGCCTACCATTTACCATAGCTTGGCAGGAAGAAGACAAGATCTAAGGACATTTCCAAAAAGCATTGAGGTCCCAACTTGAACCATTCATATCTACTAGATCTTTGATACAGCTGGTGTCAAAGTAATTTGGTTACCAGGAACCAAAACAATTGACTTGTCTTTAGAAGTGGTTGTTAGTCTTTAGCAGGATGCCAGAACATAAATGTAAAACAACATGATAAACTAGTTACTTTGGAACTTAGTGTCTCCAGATGTGTGTTAACAGGTTGTACTTCTGTTACGATACAGAATCAAAGGGTAAGACCATGCATCATAAAGCTCCTTTTCCTGGACAAGTGGGGAAGATGTGCCAGGATTTTGGAGGTGAGAAACTCTGCCAACTGGGGAACTGCCTTTTACAGGCTCTTCCCAGGTGGACCTCTCACAATTCTATTCATTTACTTTCTTTAGATAGGGTCTTATGTGTCCCAGACTTGCTTTCAAATTATTACATAGCTGACAATGGCCGTGAACTTCTAACCCTCCTGCTTTCATGACCCCAGAGCTGCATGACTGGTGTGTCTCATCATGCCTAGCATATGTGGTATTAAGGATTGAACCAGGGGCTTCAAGCATTCTGATCAAGCACTCTACCATCTGAAGCACCTCCCCAATACTAGATTTTTATTTTTGACAGACCTTTTGCTCTTCTTAAAGCAACTAGTTTTCTGGCCCAATGTTTCCAACTATAACCTTCTCTGATTGCTCTGGCAACACAAGACAAAATTTTAACCTCTTGTTTCCTTTGGATTCTGGGTTGAGGGGACTCTGTTCTCCTCCTTATTGGGACACATTGGAACAATCAGGTAAAGAGCTATTAGGCTTCAGATGGGTTTCCAGAATGGCTAATAGATTGGGGGAAGTATCTGTGCTGGCTCCCATTATACCAAGGACATTTGCTTCTGAAGCCAACCATTCCTCTCCAAAGACAATGAGCTCATATAGGGTTTGACTAAATCAACCCAGCTACAGAATTCAGGCCTTTGTCATGCTGGTTCAATTGCCTTCAAAAGGAAATAACTTCTGCTCAATTGCCTGTGAATTGCAACCCCTTTGATTAGCAAAAGGGTCACAGAGTCTCTCCTGGTCACTGACCTCTTAGTTCATCTGCACACTTATAACTTGGGGGCTGATTTTGCCCCTGGTTTCCAGACACAGGGCTGATAAGATTAGGAAACTTCCTGAGTGCTAGAATTAAAGGTGTGCACTACCATGCTGGCCATTGTTGTGAGTTTGAGAATGGCCCCAATCCAGTCAGGAACAGGCAGTGAGACCCTATTGCAAACAAATAAATGACAAGCTTTGTTGATCAGCTTTGATCCTCCTAGAAGATTCATCAGAAGAATGAGTTCCTATTGCCTTATTCAAATCAAAGTGTTATTTTTTAATGCTTTATTCTTTTTAATTCAAAAATGGTTTCTGGTTTTTCCTTTAGAAGCAAGAGAGCATGTTTATCTTGATATATTTGGTAAAATTTAATGCCTCAGTATAGCAGACTTTTTAACTAAACCATTCATATAATTTCATTTTGAATATTACATTTGATAGGACTGTGGAAGTTGAAGAAAGCTGTTGGATTCAGAAAGCTTGTTTGGGAAAATAAGCTGCGTGTGTTTACTCATCTAAGCCCATGCAAAGCTTTACACGCAAGACCCAAATGGTCCATATCAGAATGTGTCAACCAGGGAAAGGGAGAGATGGAGAATTCAAGGGCATTGCAGTGACCTCTGTCCTTTTGAGGTCTCCTAGGTGATTTACAAACCATGAGGCAACAGAAGAGTCTGTCTCAATCTCATTGTGGGAAGAGTGAGGCCAGGGTACATATTCCAGGTCAATTATTGTGCCCTGGCCCCAGGACCTGAAAATGTAGCTTTAGGAAAGATTGGTCTAAGTAAAACCTCCCTAACTTCCCAAGGACAATGACAACATCCACTGGGCTGTATTTGGGGGCCATTTTCCAAAGGAATTTTTGGTTCTATCAATGGTTGTGAGGACAACTGTGCCGGTGATGAATCACTCTCTGGCACATTACAGATTATCCGGACATTCTGCCAAGCCCAGTTGATTTTTCCGCCTGGACACATTCTCTTTATCTCACCATTGATCAGTGTGGCAGCAGTGTTCCTGTTTATCGTATGCTGTTCTGTGCTGCCATCTAGAAATACAGCCTTGCCCAGTGGATATTGATAGGATAACTTCAGAATGAGATAAAACGTGATAAAGGGAGCCCATCTTCCCAGTGTGATAAAGAACGTTAGGATACATGATAACGTGTAATAAAACCCAATGAGGCTATTATTGAGAACGGTCTGTGGTGTGCCCTACCCTTGGGGGTGGGGGCTGAGATGACATGCTTAGTGTTTGGATCTGCTCTTTGAAATATTTGGGGCTTTTCACTTGTGAATCTGAGGG
>PVIH01017035.1:23607-43464 GCA_004025045.1 Sigmodon hispidus
CCCCCCCCCCCCCCCCCCGCTCTTCTGCTTAGTCTGAAATGGTTATTGCCTCTGGACTCCAGGCATCTGCTACAGATAACACAGCTTCCAGAGGAGAAGCCCCTCCTCCACTACAAAGTTTGGCAGGTCCAGGGATCCCCAGTTACTGGGCACTGTGCAATGAGAAGGGGGAAGGGAGTGGAGGAGGAAGCTGTGGCTAGGACAAAACTGAGCAGGGAGAGTGCTGTTTTCATAACCAAACTCAGGGAGCTCACCTCTTGCTCTATGTCACAGAAGACAATTAATCTCTCCCTCTCATTGGAATGTGGCTGCTTGGCTGCAGAACTCCTGTTATGATAGGTACAGGAATAGGTGGGCCCGGGGCCAATGCAGCATCCTTGAGCTGACCTCATTATGGAACTATCATCCAAGTGCTTAATACTTACGTTTGGGAGTTTGAGAGCAAAACAGTCATATTCATGTATAGCATGTAATATTTATGGACAGTTCCATATGTGCCAACAACATGGGTTGTGCTAAAATCACCATCCTCAAGATGATCTGCAGTCTCCAAGATCACATAGTGTGACAGAAATGGGAACCAAGAATGTATGATCTTGATGTCATTGTCACTGTGATTTCTCTGCATTAATCAGGGTTCTTGAAAGAAACAGGTCCAACAAGGCTCACACAAAGAACTAGGTGGCTCATAACTAGCAAGTGTTTATTTCTCACCATTATGGAGGCTGAGATATCTCAGGTCATGGCACTGGTGCAGAGGCTGAGATATCTCAGTTTGTAACACTGGTGGGAATGATCCCTGGCAATGATACAGCCACTTTCTGTGTCATATATGACCGATCTTCCTTTTTCTGAGTTCTAACATGATAGAGGGCTTTAGGAGAGTTCCAAGTTCCTTTTTGTGTGTGTGTGTGGGAGTGTGAGATACATGAGTGCACATGTGTGCATGTATGTGTGGTGAGGACAACCTCCTCTGTGATTCCTTACACTGTTTACCTCATTTTGTTCTGTTTGAGACAAGGTCTCTTAATAGTCTGGGGTTCACCAATTAAGCTAATCAGCAAACTCCAGGGAATCCTCCTGTCTCCACCTGCCCAGGCACGGGATTATAAGCACATGCCACTACACCTAGCTTTTGAATGTGGATTCTGGGAATTGATCTTAGGGCCTCATACTTGCCATGTAAGCACTTCACCAACTGAGCCACCTCTCCAGCCTCCAGCAGGGCCCCTTTCTTAAGGACACTCATGCTTGAGGGACTAACTTTTATGACCTATCACCTCCTGACACCTCCGACTCCTACTGCCAGCAGAATTTTAACATGTGACCTTCTCTCAAACCATGGCAGATATACACAGGCATAGAGGAAGAGATTTGTCATAAGGGGCTTGTCTCACATGATTATGGGGGACTGAGGCATCAACAACCTTCCATATGATAGCTGGAAGCTGGGTAACAGCAGGGGCGGAGCTCCAGTGGAGGTCTCAAGCATGGCGGACCAGGTGCCTGAGGTGTCCAGTTCCAGCTGACGACTGAGATACAGAGACACCCATGTAAGTGCAGGACATGAATGTGCTAGTTAATTTTCAAAGATCGATTCTGCCTTTCTGTATTGTTTATTGTTTTCCTGCCATGAATGACACCCTCTTACACACACACACACACACACACACACACACACACACACACACACACATTGCTGAAGGTGATCTGAACTCAGTTAGCTTGCACAAATGCTAACTTCTTCTGGAAACATCCTCTGTAAACACAATATGTATAGCAGTAATCTGGGTATCCAATAATCAATTTAAGTTGAGATATGAAACTAACCACAGTCAATATCTTTCTGATTTGAAGACAAAATGTTGTTTCTCTCTCTCTCTCTCTCTCTCTCTCTCTCTCTCTCTCTCTCTCTCTCTCTCTCCATATATGTGTTTTTATGCATGTCTATTTGTACATATGTGGGGAGGTCAAAGTTTGACATCACATGCGTTCCTCAGTCACTCTCTGCTTTTATTATTTAACATTAGTTATTGTTTTGTGTATGTGTGTTTTCCCTGAACATATGTGTCTGTGCCACATGGGTGTCTGGTAACTGTAGAGAGAACAGTGATCCTCTAGAACTGGGGTTAAGATAGTTGTGAGCTGTTGTGTATGTGCTAGGGGGCCAAACCTTGGTCCTCTGCAAGAGAACGAGTGTTCTTAACTTTTTTCCAGCCCGACTTGTTCTGTGAACCCAGAACTTATGAATTGGCTGGACTGGCTGCCCAGTGGGCTCCAGATCTCCTCCTGTCTCTGTGTTTACAGGGCTTGGATAACAGTCCTAAACCCAGATTTGGATGTAGGTGGTAGGGCTGAAAACTCATGCCTTATGCTCACATGGCAAGCACTCTACCCAGTGAGCCATCTCCCCAGCCCAAGGATGTTGATTCTAACCATGTCCTTTTGTAACCATTGGAGCAACCTGGACAGTCAGCCATAGGTGGTGGAATGTCCAGGACAAATCTATCTTGAGATCGGGAATGTACTGTATTCCATCTCTCTGGATCCATTTCTTTCATTCAGTTTCCTTTTGAGCTGAGAGACACTGCTTGCTAAGTGTGACACCCATGGTGACCATTGTTAAAACAGCTTTGCTTTTCATGCTTCATGACCTCTTTTCTCCTTCATGGTTTTCATTGTCTATTGACTAAAATTAACCGTTCATGCAGAACTGTTGTTGAGTGCTGGATCCCAGGCTACATTATCTAATTAAATTCCCATTTTACAGAAGAGAAAAATTGAGGTCCACCAAAGTTGAAAGAACTTTCTCACAGCTGAAAATGGAACACCTAACTCCTAAGTCTGACTCAGGCTTCAGAGTAGTAGCTGGATCACTGGTTGGCAGAGACAGCCAGCCAACACTGTGCCACTGTGTGTTTGAGCATGTGGTCAGACAATAGTTGGATTAGTTTTGTTATTATGTCTTTTCTTTGAAAGTGCACATGCCTAAAAGAACAAATGACATTTCTATGATGTTGGTTGAGATTTTGAGATTGAATGCAGATTCTTACTGAAGCTCTGTAGGAAAAGACCCAGTCACAAAAGGCACAGAACAACATGCACCACATGTAGACTGAACTCTTGTGCACCACACTGGCAGAGAAGCTCGCACAGGTGTGGACATGGCGGGGGTGGGGGGCGGGCTCCAGAATGCCTCCTCATCTTGCTGGGTGGGAAAGGAGTGTATTCCTTCACACACACACACACACACACACACACACACACACACACACACACACACACTCACTTTGGCCCCAGAGCACCTATCTTGTCTTGCTCTGGGTTCCAAGGGAGTTTACAAGGAGAAAACCTACTGAGATAAAACATCTTCAAAGAAAACCTAGTTCTCAGAAGAACAGTCAAGGAAGAAGTGAGAGGTGAAAGAAATTCCCCTGAGCTTTTCTACTTCCTTTTGTGAAGTTCCTGACGGGCTTTTCTCCCCTCTTCTTCCTGTTTACTGAAATTATTTATGAATTTCCCTTTGATTCTTGGCATTTCTAGGTATGTGGTGTCTTAGACCAACTAAGTATTTATTATTGGTGTTTATTATCCCTGCGTTTTAATTTTTAAAGAGACTCATATTTATCTTGTTTACATATTTTCTTCTAGCATTTCATTTCCACTTTACCGGCAATTTTGTCTCATAATTTAACTTTCTCTCATCCTTAGTACTGTATAGATTACTTTCATGAAAAATGAAAATAATTGCTGTACAGACTCAAGAAATTGTCTTAATTTCACTCAGAGCTGTCAAATTTCTTTGCAAGATAAGATTGTTTTAAATGGAATGAAATTCCAGAAAGCTGTCGGCGGTAAGGCAAAGTGGCATGCAGTGAGGAGAGGAAGCTGCATTTCTGATTGAAATCAAAACATTGAGTATATATTTTGCTAGCCTTGAAAATCATTTCAGCAAATACCACCATGAAATTTTGACTCTTTCGGCTCCTCCCCAGGACTTCTCTGGCACTTAAACTAACACTTGCTAAGCTGAGAAAGTTGATAGAGAATGTGAACAGAATACCACCTTGTACTTCTTACAATACACAGAATAAAAAAAATACATTTCCATTCCAGAGTTCTTGGGATATGTCCTGGAAACCTGAGTTAATTTAAATGGTTGCGAGCATCAGATTCTCTGCATTTTGCCTTGTATATTTATTATGAACATGAAATATAACTGGTTCGCAGGGTACGGTATATAAAATGGATTGCATTGAAATACAATACACAGATGGGCCTGGTGGTGTACATCTCCTGTCTATGCTAATACTCAGTTGGGGCAAGAGAGTAGTAGCAAGTTCCAGTCCAGTCTGATAGTAAGACCATGTCTCAAACAAACAAACAATGAGTAGCTCAATGATACAGCAGCATGTCAGAGACCCTGTGTTGGACCCTAGTACCCCAATAATACCCCTACACAATACAGTATACAGTGTTTCATCAATGGAGAAAAATCATTTAAAATGTTCCTAATGGCTTATAATAAAGTATGAGAAGCAGGTGTGTTCCATCAAATAAATTTAATTATTTGCTTTCCAAGAAACATTTATCCTTCTATTCAGACTATGTTCAGATACCTAGGATGGAAGACCATGCACCTTCAAAACTAGATCCAATCATTCAAAAAAATAGTGTTAATGAGTATGGGTACCAAGAATTAAAACATATGAGCCCATGGGACCATTCACAATCAAACCACTATCCCTTCATTGGTGTCCTTTGCTCATGTTCACACCCTATCATCTTTCTTTATTCTTCCTAACTTTCATGGTCTTTCTTTCCTTCCAAATAGTCTTCCTCTACTTTTAAGATAGGTAAACATAGGTAATAGTTTAGCAATCTGAGACTCCAATCACACGACCCTCTTCTAACAATGCATTTGGTATACTGAGACCCTTACCTATATAGGTACCATACATACATACCCCTCTCCAAAGAGTATACCTAGCAACCCTGAGCAATCCGGGACTCTTACCTGCATGGAGCTACATGCACATCCCTCACTTTCTCTCTCTGAGCAATAGAATAAATTTCTTTTCCAAAAACATTCCTATGTATCTGGTACAAGGGAATGAGGGATGATTTGGCTTAAACTGATTTTACATGCTGACACAATAAGGTAAAATTTTGACCCCAAGTCAACTTTTAGGGAGAATTCCCTACTTATTCATTTTATGCTATGCACAATTGGACATGAATGTTGAAAATCACAAACATTATGAAAAGGAACATGTACACAGAGAAATGTTTACATAATCTAATCTGTTATTCAAATAGAAAACTCACCTTAGCAACCAAATTCCTCCTTCTCTTGAGCCCCATATAAAGAGGCTCTAGCAAGAATTAGGACCCTGAAGCATCTTCACTTGGTGGGCAACTGCTATCTTGCGGTGTGTTCTGATCTTTTATTATTGTTATTATTATTATTATTATTATTATTATTATTGCTTTGCAGTATGTGGTAGTTTGAACGTAATTGACTTCTATAGTCTCATAGAGAGAGGCACTATTAGGAGATGTGATCTTGTTGGAGTGAGTATGGCTTTGTTGAAATAAATGTGTCACGGTGGATGCAGACTTTGAGTTTACTTTGCTCAAGATACCACCAAGTGTTTGAGTTGACTTCTTGTTGTGGTAAGTTCATTGGGGGCCTAGGAGTAGCCTGTGGTAGTTTGAATGTAATTGGCCCGGTAATCTTATTGAGAGTGGCACTGCTGGAAGTTGTGGCCTTGTTGGAGTGGGAGTGGCCTTGTTGGAGTGGGTGTGGCCTTGTTGGAGGAAGTGTGTCATTATAGGAATGGGCTTTGCGAATTCTTTTTTTTTTTTTTTTTTTTTTTTTTTTTTTTTTTTTTTTTTTTTATATATTTAACTTTCCAGAAAAAAATTTTTGACTGATTATCTTGATGCATTATCAGACTGAGGAATAAAAAGAAACTTATATTATCTGAATTGCAGTTCTTATTTATTTATTTATTTATTTTTTTAAAGAAGTCACACTTTCTATCCTTATATATCCTTATTCAAGGTCCCTTCCCAATCCCGCCACATCAAGTCATTCTTTCTTCTCCACAACTCCCCATCCCCTCCCTGGGCAGGCAGCAGACAGTCCCATGGTCCCATTGTCCCAATATTGCTTAGTTCAGTTTCCACTCCTGGCAGATCAGTTTTCTCCTCCCCTGCCTCAAGAGTGAGTCAGGTGTTGCGCTAAGGGGAATGGGATCCAAGAAGTCAGTCCAGGGTGTTTCTGATCCCAAGCTGTTCAGTGGTTGCGGTTTGCAGCTTGGGCATGCTTTGCTTTTTTCTTGTTTGTTTGTTTCGAGACCACTAATGAATGAGTGGGCTTTGAGAATTCTAAACAATTGTCAGAGTGACTTCCTGTTACCTGCAGGATGTAGAACTCTCAGCTTCAGCACCACATTTGCCTTTAGGCTGTGGTGCTCCCCATCATGCTGATCATGGACTGAACCTCTGAAACTGTGAGTCCTCCCACAATTCAATGTTTTCCTTATGAGTTGCCATGTTCATTGTGTCTTTTCACAGCAATAAAAAACCCCAACTAAAATGAAACACAATATTTTATATCTGTAGGGAATTTTATGTTATTTTTGAATTAGAGATCAAGAACCTGGAAATACCTAGCCCAGGCACTGACTACCAGTAATACTTCAATGCCATAAATATAAATAGAAAACATGTAATATTGTCTTTCTAAATCTGCCTTAATTTGTTTATCTAATTCCATCAGTTTTCTTCAAACTTCAAAAATGACATAATTTTACTTGAGTGGGTTGAATAAAACTTTGTTGTATAAATGGACCACATTTTCTTTATCCATCCATTTGTTGGGAGTCCATATCTTAGCTATTGTGACTTCTGAAATAATGAACATAGATGTGCTGCAGGTATTTCTATGCATGCTGATTTATTCCTTCAGGTAGATTTCCAGGCATGGTAGAACCAGATAATATGGTAGATTTATTTTTAGACTATTGAGGACTCCCAGAGTGACTGTGCCCATTTAGATCTCCACCAGCAGTGTATAAATGCCCCCACCACCATTCTCACTGCTGTTTGTAATAATATCTATTCAGACTGGGGTGGGATGGAATGCCAGTGTAGTCTTAACTTGCATTTCCTTGTGGGCTAAGGATATTAAACATTTCTTATGTGCTTACTGGTTATTTGGATTTCTTTTGGAGAGCTATTGTTCAGTTTATTTGTCCATTTGTTGGTTAGATGATTTTTGTGTATGTGTGTTTGATTTATTTTTCTATCAGACACATAATTAGGCAAATATTTTCTACCATTTTGTGGTGTGTCTTTTCACTCTGACAATTGTTTCCTCCTTTTAAATCTTAGGTAACCTATTTTTCAGTTCCTTTATTTTTATGTATTTATATATGTCTATGTTCATATTTGTGCATGTGAATTCAGTAACGGTAGAGGCCAGAAAAGGCATTGGATCCCTTGAGCCTGGAATTATAGGTGGTTGTGAGGGGCCTGACATTGGAGGTGGAAAGTGGATTTGGGTTCTCTGCAAGAGGAGGAGTCGGTCTAAATGGCTAAGCTATCTTAGCCCTTTGTCAATTCTTACTATTTTTGCTATTACTTTGTGGGCAATGGAGTCCTTTTTAGAGCCCCTGCCTATGCCAAAAACCTAGAAGTGCTAACCTCTGTTTTATTCTATAACTTTCACAGTTTCAAATTTCCAGGTCTCACACAAAATTCTTTGGAACTGATTTTTGTGTAGGATGAGAGATAGGGGTCTAGTTTTACTCTCATGTGAAGATCCAGTGTATGATTTTTGATATCTTTGTCAAAAGACAAGGTAGTTGGTCAGACATGCTGACTCATACCTGTTATTCCAGTGATTTGGAGGCTGAGGCAGGAGGATTGTTGTGAGTTCAAAATCAGCCTGGGCTACAAAGCACATTATGGGGCAGTCTGGACTACAGGGTGAAACTCAGTCTCAAAACCCAACAAACAGGAAAAACACAAGCAGACAACAACAAAGTCAGATGGCTGTGTTTGTGTTTATGTGGGTTTGTTTGGGGGTGTTTTTTTATTCCATTGGTCTACCATGCTGTTTTTATTCCCATACATGTACACTGGAGCTACAGAACTTATGTAAACTCAAAGAAAGGCCTCAATGGATAGAATTTAAATGCCCTCTTCTTTGGGTGAAGGAAATGCTGTGTGTGTGTGTGTGTGTGTGTGTGTGTGTGTGTGTGTGTGTGTGTAGGAGCTGACAATTTCAGAAGAAAAGGAAGTGATTTTCAGCAAAACTGAAAGAATCTGGAGAATGAAGGAACAGTGGCCTGAGAGAAAGTAGTGTGGGCAGCAGGTGCAGTGTGTGAAGTTAAGTTTCTTCCTCATCGTGGAGCGTAATCTTCTGGTTAATGAAATCTCAGGAGCACTGAAGGCAGCTGAGACCTTCTTTGATCTTCAAGGAATGATAAACTTTAAGAAACATCTCAGTGGAGCTTGAGAAGAGAAAGATCAAAGGATTCAAGATAGGGACCAGAGAGGTCGGAGAGGTGGCTTCTGAGCCTGTTTAACCAGAGTTGTGATTTGGTCTGATAAGGTCTAGATGGCTGAAGCCAAGAGTTACGGATGGGGATGAGACATGAGTGGGACATTATGGGCAGCCAGGATTGGTGGAGCTCTGAAAATTTCCTAATAAACTTGATGCCATCAACCTTGGCTCAAGGTCTATGCAAAACTGTTAACCCAAGTGGGGTGAAGTCAACTCCTGTTCTTTAGAATGCTTCCAATGAGCTAGATACCGTGTTGCATTATTGTGTCTGACTTTGCTTGAGTACTCCTTCTCAAGCCCTTAAACATGTTTCAGATAAATGGTCTAGTATTCAGATGATCCACATAGGCAGGAAAAATACAGTTCAATGGCACTTTACTTTGTGTGTGTTTGGTCGCAAGAAGGGAATGACTGCAGTGGCGATTTCTGCTTCAAAGAAAGTTTTGGGGGCTTGAGCGATAACTCAGTTGGTAAAGTGGTTGCCGTGCAAGAATGAGGGCATGAGTTCAAACACCAGCACTCATGTGAAAAAGATGATTTAGTGATCCTTGTTTATAATCCCATTGCGTGGAGATAAGGATGAGAATGATAGAGACTGAGGCAGCCCTGGGGCTCACTGTCCAGCCACCTTAGTATCACTAGGCAGTTTCATGCCACTGAGCAATATTGACTCAAAATCAAGGTCACTGGCATCTGTGGAGCAATGCTCAAAGTTGACCTCTAACCACTACATGATGCACACACACACACACACACACACACACACACACACACACAGAGAGAGAGAGAGAGAGAGAGAGAGAGAGAGAGAAAGAGAGAGAGAGTGAGAGAGTGCCATATTTAGTGTTTGATGACTTACTTCCCATGTCAACTACTAACTTCATCACATGCTTAGAATTATTTTGAGCCATAGTGGCCTTAATATGATTAGTCCTATTCAGATTTCATCCCTTAACTAATGGCATTCTAAAATATCCTTTGTGCCTAATGTTTGGAAAGCCAATTTGGTATGAAGTCTGTGTATAAAACACAACTAAAAGCATTGATTTCCTCATTTGTGCACCTCCGGAGAGCAATTCATAAAGCAGGGGAGTTCTAACTAGTCAATCAATAGTCACTACTTAAATCAGGGACCAGAAGAGCAGTCTGTTGTTAAAAAGTGTGCATCTGAAGATGTTAAATGAAAATAAGGAACCAACCCAGCTCACAATCTGTATTCAGTTTCTGGTCTGCAGGAAAGAGCCCTGGTAACCATATTTAGAGCTGTTCCTGTTTTTGGTTCTTGCTTGAAGAAAAGTAGGGAAAATCCAATTTCTTAAAATCTACTTAGCTATTATTAAGCAATTCATGGAAATTGGGCTAAGCAGTGCAGTTTGCAGGGCTCCCCCTGATAATTGCACAAACTGAAATGGTATTCAGCTGTCTCTTTAGGGTCCTTGTTTAAGTGGAAAGCAAACATCTGTGAGGGGCTCACCCTTGGAGGCCAAGACAACCAGACGCATTAACCACTGGAAATGCCATCATCTTGCCCATCCTGTAATCCTATTTCAGGAGTCAGTTACATAATTTTACCCCACACAGAAAAGGCAGCTCCGACCTGAATTACATTAAAAACCGGACCTTTCACTAAATCAGGAAGAAAGATTTTTCTTTTCTTAATGAACCGTGATTGGAAGACTGTGACAGGTGCCAGTGTGTGTGGATATGGAGAGGAAATAAAAACTCCAACTCCATTTGTCATTTCAGGTCATTTAAACACTTAATGTTGCACTTTAACATTTTAGGGTGGGGCTTGAATTACATGGTTAGTCCTGATTGCCTACTGCCTTGCCTGAGTGTGTGTGTCGGGGGTGGGGGGGTGGGGGGATTATGGGTGTGCACATGTGATTGCATGTAGAAGTCAAAGGGCATCCTTAGCTCAGGAGTCACACATTTTGTCCTTTGAGACATGGTCTCTAACCACAACCCCAAAGATGCATCCACCTTTGCTTCCCCAGTTCTGGACTTCCAGGCATGCACCACAAATCTCAGTGTGTTCGGGGGGCCAAACTCGGGTCTGTGTGCTCCCAAGGCAAGCACTTACTCACTGAGCCATCTCCAGAGCCCCCTGTCAGTTTATTCTTAAAGACTGTGACAACTGGTTCTCCATCTAGATTCTAAATGAATCTGAGGCCCTTGAAGGTGCAGATGGCTTGAGACTCCACAAAGACCAGGCTACGGATTGAACGGAGAACCTCAGGCCTTACTCCAGCATCCACACCATTCTTCCCCCATCTTTCTCCAGGACTGCTTCTCAGAGATTTAACTTGGCAGCAGTGTCTATGTGCAGTCTATTGATCTTCCACATCAGCAAGACAGCAGCAAGGTGAACCTTGGTCCATGGCAGTCTGTGACTTTCCTCTCTGCTTTAGGCCACAGGCCATTTCTTCTAGGGAGACAGAGGACAAAATATGATGTGTCTGGTTCTGCGTATTTTGAAAGTGCTGGAGGACAGGAATGCTCATAGTCATAGGCTGTAAAGTGCTACCCGATATGGCATCAAAATTCATAAATGCATACATTCACATATGTGCATATATATCAAGTTTTTATTCATGTTTAGAAATTATCTCTTTGTTGTTTTAATTTTTATTAATTAGCTAATTAATTAATTTTTGAAGCTAGTGATTATACCTAGGGCCTCCTGCAGGCTAAGCACATCATCCACTCCTAAAGTCAGTTCATGGTCTACCTGTGGCCTTCAGAGTGTGGAGACCTCCTCACAATTGACCTCTCACTTAATTTTGCTCTGACTGGACATTAGGACCTATAACCTCAAAATCAGAGAAACATACCCTGCCTCCCACTGAGGAATGTTAAGAATTCTCTTTTAAGGCTCAAATATCCTAGCACAGGTGGCATAAGAAATTTTTCTTCCTGAGCTATAAGCAGTTTTCTCCACTGGGGGTAGTTTCTGCTGCATGGGGAAGCACCAGAGTTACGTTTTTGCCTACTTAACAATTTTGCCTGTAGCAGAACTTTAGTATTACCAAGAATAATAAGTGAAAATAGCTTAAACTCCATTAGTAATGTGATTCCAGCCAATAGACTCCAGACCAGGATAGGATGCTATTATAAATCATTATTATTTTATGTTTCTAAAATGAATATGCGGATGTTTACAGCAGGGGAAATGCAAGCCGGCATTCACGGGCCTCCTTGGAAATGATGACCAGGCAGGCACCTGGAAAATGTTGAATGTTTTCTAGCCAGCCTGCCACTTTAGTCATACATTTGCTGATCTTAAAAGACTGGCAGGTATGATGAGACTATGCTTTATCTTTGAAAGAACCTTGTGATGGGGGAAGGTACAAGCATATGCACCGTCTGACTTACTGGAAGTGGTTTGCCTCATTCAGAAAGGCTCTTCTCTCCCACTTACTTTAAAAAAGAAGGCCTAACATAGTCACATAGGCCTATGGCCCAGAGGTCACCTATGTTGCCCACCTGATTCCCAGTGTTTGTGCCTAGACTCCTAGCAATGAATGAACTGGCATTGGCAGAGGATGGGGCAACAGTGCCAGGTTGCTGGCAGCATCTTGTGATATGGACACTCGCTAGAGTTACACTTTTAACTCCCTATCCTTTGGTTAGGGAAAGTCTAGGTAAGTGGCAAGTACTGAACTTTGTCCTCACCCACTTTCCTTCACAATCTTTTCTTTTTATTGCTATGATTGTTGTTCTTTTTATTTGATCCAGGGTCTCATCATTTTTTGACCTGGACTCTTCAATCCTTCTGCTTCTTACTCAGTCCTTATTATTTAAAAATTATGTGATGAATCTGGTCATTGAGTGCTTAAAACCTGACTATATGAAAAATCCTTGGGTTCATTTTTGAATATGTGGATCTTTTAAAATGAAAGAGAAAATTTAATATTATTTTGCTCCGTTGGCTGTAGAAAACTTATGAAACATCGTGGATAAAGTTGTTCAGTGATCCATTTGCCAAAATGTGCAATACTTTAAAGTCACAAAGCACTTTACAATCTTGAAACCTATGTAACCATAAGAGGGAGAAAACTGGCCAGCTGTCCTGTGTCCTTTTATTCAAGAGAGACCTGGTAAAACTGGACAGAAATCTCAAGACCATGAGAGAAGTACTACTATGTCATACACATATTACTAAATAACACCAACAATTTGCCTGTCATCAAGGCCCTTCCAAAATTGTACAAAACAAAAGAATGAATGCATAATGCCACACTTCAATGATTCCTTATCATCACCCCACAAAGCCAATCTTCCACAGAAAGAAGTGAGGTGCTGTTTTTAAAGTCATAGCATTGAAGTAAGAAAGTTCTTCATTAGGGTGTGTCAAAAGATGTTTCCATCAAACACAGCCTAGTGTCAGTTTACTTGGAGTCATGGGGGTTAAAAGAGACCTCACATGTTAGAGGCAGGGATGTTAACATGGGGATGGGAATTGTCAAAATGTGTTTTAAACTCAAGCCCAGATAACTAGACTGCGGGTGAGGCACCAAGTGGTGGAGATGCTGTTCTTAGATGATTGTTGATGAAGTGAACCAATGTTATTGATTTTATCCACTTCTGTCCATAGGTCCTGACCTTCCCATAAATCATTATTACTATACCAGATAATACAGCATCCTCCAGAAATCTAAGATTCACAGGGAAGAAGGATTCCATGTTCTTATGAACAGTTGTTCTGGGCAGGATGAGTAGAGCTAAGAAGAGATATGTAGTCTGTAAATGTTACACTATTTAACAGTGAACAGTGGTATGGAATAATGAGACAAACATTTCTTCTCAGAGCACAAATGGTTCAACTCTCATGAGCAGAGAGGTGTTTTTCAGTATAACATTGAATTATATAAATACATGCATAAGCATATATATGTATAGATACAATATCATGATTTATTTTATGTTTAAAAATGTATCTCTTTGGTTTTTTATTTCTTAATTATTTTTGATTTATTTGCATTCCCATTAAAACATAATATGATGGCTTTATCTTTCAGTGGATTTGTGAAATGTAATTATGTTCACCGTTCCACCAGGGAAGGGAAAAACAGAGGGGACTTGAGAGTAAAGAGCAAATGGAGGGCTAAACACTTGCCCCTAGCACTTTGTTGAGGCCCTGGATTAGGAACCACCTCTTTCCTTGGAGTGGTGAATTAGGAACCGCTCCTTTCTTGGGGTCATGGATTAGGAACCGCCCCTTTCCTTGGGGTCATGGATTAGGAACCACCCCTTTCCTCGTGGTAATGAATTAGAAATCACTCTTTTCCTGCTCTTTCTCAGGCCTCTGCAGCAGGATCTGAAACTCTAGAGCTGCTCATCTGTCGCTCTCTGTGACAGGTCTAGTTTTGAGAGATTGTCCAGTGGCCAGCCCACCTGCTGTGACTCCCCCCAACTTGACAAGACATTTTCATCCTAGCCAGAAAGTTACCCCTAAGACTGTCTTCGCTGGGTACCAGAATGGTCAACATTCTATATTGCTCTATTTCATACGGACTCTACTCAGAGCGAGATGGTTGCAGGAGAACTGAAGAGAACTGAGTGCTGTGTGGATGAAGATGTACTTTATTAAAAATGAAAGAGCAAACATTTGTTTTCTGCTATTCCTTTTGTACATGTGCTTTGTAAAATCTATAGATACACACACATACATGCATACTCACACACACATGCATACACAAGCATATGGATACTCGTGCACACATGTGCATGGTTTATGAATTAGCTAGAAAGTTAGACTGAAGTTGATGACATTTTCCTTTAATAGTCTACTGCTTTAGTTTTATTTTTAAACCAATGCTGTTGACTGACACCAGGCGCTTATATGCACTAAGCAAATGTACCACTGAGCTACATCCCAGCCCTGCTTCACTGAGCTTCCAGGAACATTTTATTACACAAAGTAAGCATCAGACGACTGTTTCTCTCTCCTTGTCTAGTTCCCATGAACTCAGACCTGATTTAGTTGAGAATGACGCTGTGATATGTGGGATCCTTTTAGTACCTAGGAATTTTGCTGATGATGATCTGTTTGGAAGCAGTTGGCAGCTGTGTATCTTGTGGCCAGGATACAGAGAAGAATGTCTCCTCACCACAGAGAGGAGAAGCTCTGTTAGACCTAGGACATTACATACTTGTTTGAGAAAAAAGTGACCACATCATCTTCCCAGCTATTTCATCTTCCAGTGGGAAGGAGAAGGAATGTTTTCAGACTTGAGTTGCATTAAATGGCTTCTCGGAGAGTCTTTTTGACTTACAAAGATTAAAACAGTCATTCACTTTACTATAAAAACATGAATTGCTTTCCTCTTTTGAGTCACTTTTGGACCCCACCCTTTATAAAAGATGGATTAAGCTGCAGTTACAGTGAGGCAGGCTTTGCTTCTGTCACTGGTACGAGAAAGATGACCCAGGTAATGCAGTTCAGAGTATCAAAATGCAAAAACACTATTTATCAGGACTTAAACCTGGTTGCTTTGCTGTTTTAATTCCAATATCTGGAACTAGGAATAAACATGAATAAGAAGGTGTCTGGGGAGCCAGATCAGTATGTGGAGTAAACTCATGTGGTAAAAATTGTCACTTAGACCCTTCTTCAATTATAGATCACATTTCCAAGAAGGATGTGGCCAAATTCAGTTGGTCTTCCTCAAGGAATGTTCACTTTTATTTCTTTTAAAGACATTGTGTTTTACTGAACCTGGAGCTGGATAATTAGGTGAGGTACCTGGCCAGGGAGCCCCAAATGTCTGAATCAACCTCTTCAGCACTGAAGTTACAGGTGCATGATGCTATACCCAGCCTTTTCTGTTTGGGTTCTGGGGATCAAAGTCTGGTCTTGATGCCTACACCTCCTCACATCTGAGTGAGTCTCAACAGATGAAAATATGTGGGTTTCAGTAAGACTAGCAAGGTCCTCTGCTGACCTAGAGAAGGGTTAGAAAAGGTGTTTTCTCACTGTCTTTCCAGCACTTCTTTGATTCTTCCTCATTTTCCACAGCCTGCACTGGTTACGTGGAGCCTCATTTTAATAATTGATTCCAACTCCAGTTTTGCTCATTTGTCAAAATGCCTTCTGAAGCTCCGTAAGTGAACACATTGCTGGTTCTGGTGTCTGCTCTGTTCTTGGACCTGAAACTTGCCTGTCCTCCATTGCTCTGACATTCTCCCCAGCTGCTCTCTCATCTATTAGCCAATACCTCTTAACAAGCATTTCTAGAACATTCCTTCTGTGCTCAACAGATGGAATAGAACTTCGGCCTTAGACTCGACAGCCTCTGTGGCTGGGGAGCACTGTGTATTGGGGAAGAAACAGGGTTGAGGAATCTGGAGAAGGTTCTAGAGCATTGGGAAGCTGCACTGGGACTGAAGGTGTGAGGAGCAGGTAACACTGAAGATAAAATGATGACTTAGTATATATCTAATTAGGCAGTTTTTGTTGTGTGTTGTTATTGCTTTTTAATACTGGGCTGGCTTACACGTCACTCTGTGACTGAGGATGAGCTTGAATTTCTGATTCTGCTGTCTCTATCTCCCAAGATCTGGAGTTGTTGGCATAGACTACCACAGCAGGCTAAAATAGGTATTTTCCATTTCAGACTCTCTCTCAGTGTAGATGTGGCTGGAACTGAAGCCATGCCCTGGTGCAGATGAGAGACTGTGTTCTCTGACCATTTAAGATCTCCATGACTTCCTAGTCATATATTTTCTAATGCCCTTCTTCAGTCCCTCCCTCATTCCATCCATCCTTTTTCCTTTCCATTTTGTCCAGGGTGGCCAATGACAAGTCAAAGAGAAGCATCACATAGAAGTTCCTTCCAGGCCCAAATTTTATCTCATGTCTGAGCTACCCTCCAATTTCTGTGACAAAACATTGTGACCAAAGCAACTTATAGAAAAAAGAGTCTATTGGAGATTTGATCACAGTTGCGAAAGTGAGGCCATGATCACCATTGGGGAGCATGGCAGCAGGGAGGCGGGCACGGCACTGGAGCAGCTCAACATCCTTATCCACAGGCATAAGGCATAGAGAGAGAGAAACACACACACACACACACACACACACACAGAGAGAGAGAGAGAGAATATTTTATTAAAAATTTTTATTAAAAATTTGCCTAGTTTGTTCAAGAAAACTGGACAAAAAGGCTTTGGCAATGTGCTGCTTGCAGGTTCTGACTCCACTTTCTTCAGGAGCAGACATCTTTGCCAAGCTCTCTGTAGAGACATGTATACAGAGTGCATCCTCTTAGGTGAGGAACTCCTGGACCAGAGAATGGATGCTAGATGACTTTCTTCCTCTACATAACAACCCAGTGTCATGGGTTGGGGAAATACTCAGCCAGCAAAGTATATGTATATCATGCAAGCATAAACATTTGATTTCAGTTCCAGAACCTGCACAAAAAAATCCAAGTGCAAGCCCAGGTAGTGGGGAGGTAGAAACGAATCCCTGAGGTTTGCTGTCCTTTGAGGCTAGCCTAATTATCCTAGCTTTAGGGTAATGAGAGGTTTCAGCTCAAGAGAACAAGTAGATAGTAAGATTGATTTGACCTGCTGATCCTCACATGTACACATCGACTCAGCCATCCACAATGCACTGTTGATTTCCCATTCAGAGTGGTAGCTTGCCTTCCAAACCAAGGGAGACATTGCTCTCCATGGTCACCTGTGTGTGTGTTCATTTTCTGGACTCCTGAAGAGGAGAGGTGTGCTGTCTGGATTTCCAAGGGAAAGTGAGGTAGAGCAAAACTCTGAGGAACTGTGTTTGCATAATTTTATTTTCTATTTTGCAGCTTTAAAATTCAGCACAACTGTCATACAAGCCTATTTTTGTCTTATAGGAAGCCAATTAAATTTTCAGCTAGACCAATTCAATAAAAATGAATTTGGAAAAATATAGCCAGTATAGAAAAGCAGACCTTAAATGTGCATTCAGTTTTTAAAAAAAAGTTACACATTTTTCTTGCTGTGCTGAGAGAGATGATTGGGATGGGGTATTCTTGGCATTTGTTCATTTAAAGATAAGGGTAGCTCCCTTCACACAGCCTGAGAACAGGATGCAATGAGAATTTCATCAAAGGCTGTGTAATTCAGTAAACATGCTCTTGGAGTTATAGAAATTCTTACCCATCCTCACATAATCGTGCGTGCACCCTCCACGGAAGAGTCTCCTAATTTGTGTTGGATGAATGATGTCTTTTTCTAATTAGGCAGATGCTTCCATTTTCACTGAGAAATACAAGACAATGTCTAATTGAGCTCCCTTTTTATTGTTGTTTTTGTTTTTGGACAGGGCTAGAATTAGCCTTGGAATTTGGTTTCCCAATTGATTCGATTCTAATTAAAACCCAACCGGATTGATCCAGCAGGTGGTGTTTCATAGGAAAGGGAAAAGGCCTCCACAGTTCATATAGCAAGTGCAATTCTCAGACTCCTTTCTCTGGCTCACCTGCTGTCTCCCAACTCCCAGACACTTCACCTGGGAGTCTGACTGCAATGCAAAGCTCCTCTTCAGTTCCACTGTGACACATCCCTACCCTTCACCTCTTAGAACTTCTTTGTACAAACGTGTATTCTAATAAAGTTGTAAAGCAAAAGCTTATGGAATCAGTACCCTAACAGCAACAGCTTTCATTATCTCTTACACTTGGAGGGGAGGGGTTGTGAGCCTAGCCTTTTATGGCTGAGTCATCACTCCAGCCCTCATTATCTCAATAGTTAGATGAGAGAGAAGGATCACTCCCAGCATGGAGCCAGGCCAAGAGTTCTTTCTGATTTCAGCTTTGAAGACCTTAAAAGTCCTCTTGTCCTTATAATGACATTGGCTGGGCAAATGCATACAGATTGTGTCCTGGGTTAGGTAAAGCTGTTCCCAACACTGTCATGTAAAAGGGGCAGAAGGTACCAGTAGCTTCTTGCAACATAGAGTGTGGGAAGACTGAAAGTTCTGCAATGCCTCTGCAGCATAGAGTGTGGAGCTTCATGCAGAAGGGAAAAAGTCAAGCTGATGACCTCATATCCACGTAAAGTAAGATCTCTTTTGTGAGAAATGGGGCTTTGGTATAACACGTGATCTAGGTTTTACATGGTTCATTTTAGGGAACAAGCTAACCTATGTGCATTTAAAAGTGGTCATGAGATTGCTTCCGGTTCCGCTCCTGAGACCGGGTGCTCTTTGCGGAGTCCCAGCGTACTCTGGAGCAGGGGCAGCTGAACTGTGCCCCTGGCCACACCCACAGCACCTGCTGAGGGAATCTGCAGGGCTCCAGACTACGACCTTGAACTGAGCGAACTGAGCGAAACAAATGCAGGGGTCTCTGGGGGGCAGATTCGGACCCTGACCAGAGGTGAGAAGGGATCGGCAGGCCTCAGCGCCTGTATCCTGGCCTGGGAGGGAGAGTTGAGCTCCCATTGCTTCCGTTTCCGCTCCTGAGACCGGGTGCTCTTTGCGGAGTCCCAGTGCACTCTAGAGCAGGGGCAACTGAACTGTGCACCTGGCCACACCCACAGCGCCTGCTGAGGGAATCTGCAGGGCTCCAGACTACGACCTTGAACTGAGCGAACCAACAACTGCAGGGGTCTCTGAAAGACAGAATCAAACCCTGACCAGAGAGATGACAGGTGACACACAAACCCAAGTCCCACAACTGACCAGGACCCATCTAATCGTGAACCACTGAAGCCATGGGCAAACGTCAGTGCAAGAAATTACATAATAATACAAAGGACAACATGGTAACTTCAGAAGGGAGTGGCGATCTTACAAATACAAGACCTGAACTGAGCAATGAAGAGGAAACAGAAGGAAGCAACACCAAAAATTCCTTTTTGATGATCATCGAAGCTCTCAAAGAAGATATAAAAAAAAGCCTTGAAGCTCTCAAAGAAGATACGAAAAAAAGCCTTAAAGAAATAGAAGAAAATACAAACAAAAAATTGGAAGAGATGAACAAAGCTATGAAAGAAACATGCCAGGAACTAAAAGCTGAAATAGAAGCAATAAAAAAGGCACAAAATAAGGCAAAGATGGAAAGAGAAAACCTGAAGGAAAAAGCTAGAACCACAAATACAAGCATAACAAACAGAGTTCAAGAGATGGAAGATAGAATCTCTGAAGTGGAAGACTCAGTAGCTCAAATAGATATATCAGTCAAAGAAAATAGTAAAACTAAAAAAGCCATAACTCAAAATGTTCAGGAAATCTGGGACACCATGAAAAGACCTAATTTGAGAATAATAGGAATAGAAGAAGGAGA
>PVIH01017036.1:0-43362 GCA_004025045.1 Sigmodon hispidus
ATATTGTGTTGGGATTTTGATGGGCAGTGCATTGAATCTGTAGATTGCCTTTGGTAGAATTACCATTTTTACTATGTTGATCCTACCAATCCAGGAACATGGGAGAGCTTTCCATTTTCTGATATCCTCTTCAATTTCTTTCTTCAATGATTTAAAATTTTTGTCAAATAGGTCTGTTACTTCTTTGGTTATAGTTACTCCAAGGTATTTAATACTATTTGCAGCTAATATGAAGGGTAATGTTTCCCTTATCTCTTTTTCAGCTCTTCTATTTTAGTGTATAGAAGGGCTACTGATTTCTTTGAGTTTATCTTGTATCCTGCTACATTGCTGAAGGTGTTTATCAGCTGTAGCAGTTCCTTGGAAGAATTTTGTGGGTCACTTATGTATACAATCATATCATCTGCATATAGAGATAGCTTCACTTCTTCTTTTCCAATTTGTATCCCCTTAATATCTTTTTGTTCCCTTATTGCTTTAGCTAAAACTTCGAGAACTATGTTGAATAGATAAGGGGAGAGAGGACATCCTTATCTAGTTCCTGACTTTAGTGGGATTGCTTTGAGTTTTTCTCCATTAAGTTTGATACTGGCTGTCGGCTTCTTGTAAATCGCCTTAATTATATTGAGGTATTCTCCCAGTATTCCTGATCTCTACAGGGCTTTAATTATAAAGGAGTGTTGGATTTTGTCAAAGGCTTTTTCCACATCTAAGGATATGATCATGTGGTTTTGTTTCTTTAGTTTGTTTATATGATGGATAACATTTACAGTTTTTTGTATGTTAAACCAGCCCTGCATTTCTGGGATGAAGCCTACTTGGTCATGGTGGATGATATCTTTTATGCATTGTTGTATACAGTTTGCCAAAATTTTGTTGAGAATTTTCGCATCAATATTCATGAGGGAAATTGGTCTGTAATTCTCCTTCTTTGTTGTGTCTTTGAGTGGCTTGGGTGTTAGGGTGATTTTGACCTCATAAAAGGAATTTGGCAATATTCCTTCAGTTTCTACTGTGTGAAATAGTTTGAGGAGTAACGGTAGTAATTCTTCTTTGAATGTCTGGTAGAATTCGGCACTGAAACCATCTGGACCAGGGCTTTTATTTTTGGGGAGGCTTTTAATGACAGCTTCAATTTTCTTAAGGGTTATAGGCCTGTTTAGGTAATTAATCTGATCTTCATTTAATTTTGGTGGATGGTACCTGTCCAGAAAGCTGTCCATTTCTTCTAAGTTTTCCATTTTTGTGGAATACAGATTTTCAAAATATGACCTGATAATTCTCTGTATTTCCTGAGGGTCTGTTGTTATGTCCCCCTTTTTGTTTCTGATTTTGTTGATTTGGACACTCTCTTTCTCTGTTTTTTGATTAGTTTGGCTAAGGGCTTATCTATCTTGTTAACTTTCTCAAAGAACCAACTCTTTGATTCGTTGATTCTTTGTATTGTTCTTTTTGTTTCAATTGTATTGATTTCAGCTCTAAGTTTGATTATTTCCTGCCGTCTACTCCTATCTAGGCTCTCCTTAAGCTAAAACAACAAACAGTTCTTAAATACCTGAAAAAGGTATTAAGTCGTCTGGAAGAACTATGGGCTCTTAATTACTGAACCATATCTCCAGCACCTGAATTAAGTTTTCTGGCAAACAAAAACCTAAATTTCAAAATCTGATTTGTTAAAACTCATTGACTCTCAAATTTAAAATATTTCCATCTTTAAATGTTTTTGTCTGCGCTGTTATAGAGCTAAGATTAACTTAATAAGCCAGCTGGTTTAGCTAAGGGTATCCTTGGACAGAATGTCCAAGAACACAACTGGCTTTCCCACAGCTGAACAAAAATTTGGACAAGTGTACATGAAGTAAAATGTTTTCAAATAAATTTAAGTTTTTTTTCTTTATCATTGTTAGTTTTGGAGGAGATAGAATATATAATAATGGGTTTATTATCACATTATCTTTTTACTAACATTTTATTAATAAATTTATATTGACAGTCATTGTACATTGTGATGGATTTAATACAGATTATTTTCTTCAAGTATGTCATGTAATTTAACAAATTTGTTCTTGGACCCTTCCCTTTATACATTATTTCTCCTTCCTTCTCCTCCACCCCTCCCCATCTCCTGCTAATTAGTCTCTTTCCTTTATGTATTTAGAATGTAGGGTTGAAAAAGAGATAATATGTAATATTTGTCTTTGTAGTGTACCTTATTTCACTTACTATGATAATCTTTTGTTGTGTCTATTTTCCAGAAAATAGCATGACTTCATTATTCTTTGTACTTAAGTAAAACTCTATTGAGTGTATATTCCACATTTTCTTTATCAATATATCTCTTGTCAGATACCTTGACTGATTCTGTGACTTGCTTATTGTGATTAGTGTAGCATTAAACATGAATGGACAAACTTTTTAAAACATATTTCCATTTTCTTTCTTTAGTTCTGTTCCTCAAGTAAGCTGCAAATATTTCTATTTTTCCTGAATTAGTACTTGGAATATCTTGGTTAACTCTGTGATTTTAATACAGGAAGCATCAATGTTGTCTCTGGAGAATGTTTTTTGACAGAAAGATTTTCTTATTTCTGTTCAACTCCTGGCATTTCTCTAGACTCAGATATTTATTGTGTTTGCCACAGACATGCTTTGTTGGAGGTCTCCATGCTGATATAAATCATTACATTTGAATAACATTTAAACCTGCTGTCACTATCTTTCAAGACCCTATTCTCTGCTTACAGCAAGCCCAAGTAGTGGCCATGCTGGGGACATAGCTCCTGCATCTGGTTCCTCCCACCTCTCTGCTCTATATTTCCAAATGCCTACTCCATTGGATTAGTTCAGAGGAGATGAGGAGAGGAATTACAACACCTCATGCTGCATGAGTCTACTTTAAAAAAAAAAAAAGTCCTGACAATACCAGGTTGTGTTTGTATATGAGCAAAGGCTGAAGATGCTTGTATTGTAGACTAACTAGCATGTTCTAGTGTTCACATTTTTCATATTTTGACCTGGCATTGTTATCTACCAAGTTTACACTCAAGAAGTGACCAAGTAAATTACCAAAATACTTGGGAGGAGTCAACATTTTAAATAAGTTTGCAACAATTTTGTGTTAGGTCCCATTCCTAGATATCTGGCCATTTGTAGCCAGTATGCTGAGAGTCATACACACCTAGCAGAGTACTATACTCACTTATGCACAAACTCTTATCTAAATTAATGGGTGAGTAAACATGCAGATACCCAGTCTGTCTGACAAATAGTTTGCTGTTATGGAATAGTTAGGATTTGTGCTCTTCAAAGGAGGAACTAAGTCACATATAGTATGAGCCCTGAAAATATGGCTGATGAGCTGAGGATCAAAGGTACTGGCTCCACTTAATAGTGGTTAATCTAAATGTGGGTAGCCACATACAACAACAGTCAATAAACTGTAAAACACATCACTATACTGCAGTCTAGAAAAAAAAAGTGGTTGAAATACTAAAAATTTCAAAACTATAAAACTACAAAATTGAGATAAGGTTTGGAATGACAAATGTTTTAATCACTGCATAAAATCACTCACAATAGTTTCAGGCAAATCATCTGACAATATAGATATAGAGAAAGAAAAGAAGAATAATGGACAATATATACTAATATAAATCAATGGGTTGCACATCAATTAGTTTTCTGTTGCTACAATAAAACGTCTAAGGTCGGGTATTTTATAAAGAAAAGAAAATTATGTACCTCATAATTTTAGAAGCTAAAAGTCCAAACACCATCGTCTAGCTTTTTGAGAGCCCATTCAGGTCATTATCTGGCAAATGAACCTGGGGAAGAAATGACCACAAAATGGTAGAGAAAGCCAGAGAGCCGAAAGCCAACAGGTTCATTCTTTACAACTGCTCACTCTCCTTGGAACTGGCTTCTTAGAGCATTAAGATAAAACTTCTCTCTATCCTAATCACCCCCACTGTAGGGCTACTATTTAAAACATATCAACACAGTTACTCCACTACCCAGCCTTCAGCACATGTGTGTTTGGAAGGCAACCCACATTCAAAACATAAGAGAATATTAGTAGATGCTGTGACATTTCTGACCTACCTCTTACCACTTTAGAAAAAACTTGACAAGCATTCTTCTGTGCTAATGGTCTTCTTTGAGCCCTTTAGCTTGTCATTTATAAATGTATATTCATAGAAATCTTAAAGCACTCATTGTTTACTATTTACTAATAATTACTAGAATCTTGACCACCATGTAAGGTACACAAAACTGCTAACACAATACACTTGACACTTGAGACAAAGTATGCACTTACATAATGTTTCAGGAATAAACTTACAAAAGACAAATTAACTAACCAAAATCTTATTTGTAGTAGTGACAAACCATGGTGCCAAGTTTAGAAACATAATTTGGCCTATTGCTACCATTTCTTTTGATGCATTTTTTCGCAAGCTTTTAAAATTGTGCAGTAGAGCCAATGTTATTTTAGAGCCTGCATTTCTTTTCATGCTCAGTGGGTTTAGAACCTCAATGCTAAACATGCATTTTGCTCTCTTAAAGATGATAAGAAAAATGAAAGGTTGAATTTAGCTGTTCTTTTCCTGTTGCCATTAAAACTGTCTTAATGTTAGTTCACAGAGAACATCTAACTTCTCTTTTTTTTCTAAGATGAAGATGGAATTCAAGAGAAAAACATAGAGGGATTTATACAAATATGTAAACAGGAATGAGTTTTCTGGGCAACTATGCCTATTCAGGGTCATAGCAGTGGCAGTAATGCTGACAACTGATGAAAGAAGTATCATCAGGCAAAACTGAATATCAAACAGGTTTTCAGATATAACACAGGGCCCTCTAGTGACCCACTGAAGTCTCTAAGGTTGTTTGGTAGTACTATCTAATATATATAGTGGGTAGTACATAAATGAGTGCCTTAGAATTTGTTGACAAAATCAACAGAATTATATGCTAAGTCATTATTCAAGGAATACTGTGTGAATGGAAAAGGAAGAACTAGACTGCCTAGGTCTAGAGGAAATTAATGTTTTATTTAATATAAGTGTGATAGATTCTATCATGTTAGCAACCTGTTTATGAAGTTGCTGACCAGCAAGATTGTTTGGTTAACAATAATTTTAGGAAAGATGAAGCTTTCCAAATGGTCTCAATGACATGGGACTGTCCTTAATCCTGTGCATACTAAGGAGGAGGCAATATCTTCCTACTACCCATTGTTTGCTCCCTGAGTTGAACAGAACTACTCATTTATCGCTTCTACCCAGCAGCCTCTTTATCTAGCTATTTCACATATCCTGTTGGAAAGGGAGAGTCAGTTCACGCACGAGGTTTCTAGAATTATTCAATCCTATGCATTGTGTTCATGGGTGTCAGTGAAAGGCAGGATAATACCAGAAGAATATGTCTCTGTGAGCTTCATGCACTTTCTGGATACACTGAGGCAAAATGTACATGAATATAAGATGTATAAGCCCTAGAGGCTTCTAGGGGTCTGGGGACTAGCTTGACCCTAGTCAGTTCAAATTAGTCATAACCAGTACCTTAAGAAATGTGCTTAAAGAAATTCCTCATAGTCATGAGGGCCCCTTCAGTGGACATTTCCTCATAAACAAACCTGGGGTTTGCCTGTGGCCTTGGCAACAGAGGTGAAATACTGATGTGAGGTGATTTGGACCAGCGAGAGACAACCATAACATACCAGCAGATGCCAGCAAAGCAAAGAACTTTCCCTTGGCTAAGAGGAGAGTATGCATGGTTTGTCTCTTCCTCAATAAATTAGACTTGTTTCAACTAGTCTCTGGTGCCTATGTCATTGACTCTGCATCTTCTTACTCCCTTCCCCACAGGAGAACTAGCAAGACCCAAAACATAGGCAACCCCAACACCTGAACTTTAACAAGTATTTAGAAAGTACTGTGTAACTTATGATGGAGTAGAATATCAAAATATCACTGCAATTCTTGCCTACAGCATGCTTTATGTATTCTGTAACTCCCTTCCTATTACATTTCCACATTGAAGGTTTGCAAAGTCACACTGCATTTTTTCACAATCATTGCATTTTGCAACACGAATAACACATATTGTCAATAACAGAATACTGCCTTTCTTCAGGACACTTCATGTCCAAGGTTTCATGCTATTTTCCATTTGCTAATTGTGAAGCCTCCCAGGAACAATATAAGCTGTTGCAATAACAGGGAAAAAAAGAGCCCCTGGAAACCAAATGGGGTGTGGAGTGTGAAGCAACCCATTGAGGGCACAGTAGATAATTGAAGATGTGTGGGGTCCAGTAGTGGGCATCCCAGAGGTGGAGGTCATCATCAGGGCTTCTGTGAATAGATATGTTCCTAAAAATCTAAATGTGAACACTTTTCTGGCACATTGGAAACTACTGCAATGACCGTGGTGGGAATTCAACTCATTTGAACAACAAATGATAGAGTTTGGGGGTCTCATCTGAGTCATTGGCTCTCTGCCACACATGACATAGTCACATAACTAAGGCAATGTAGTGAGATAATGAGACTTTATTCATAATAAATTAAAAAAGGAATGGTCAAAAGAGATGCTTTCTGGGAAAAAGTTTGCTGACAAATGAAGAGTTATTGAAATATCTGTAGAATCTGATTACATCTTCCTCCCAGAGTTCATGTTCAGCGGATCATTATAGACAAGTGACCTCAGACTTTGCCATGTGAGAATACCCAGGGCATCCACATAGAGATAGATGACAACCTATAAACAACAAGGAGGTAGTTTGAAGAAGGAATACATACTGGTGAGACATTGAACATTTGCAAAGCAGTTAGTATACTGCAAGCCCACATGCCCATCAATACAGTTGATTTCACTAACAAGAGAAAGCATTTCTCCCTACAATATTTGGCAGACACTGAAAGACAGAGGGAATGTAGCTGGTAGAGAGAGTTGGAGCATAAGCTGCATTTGATTACAGACTACCTCTGGGTCACTACTCTTCTCCCTGTCATGACTTTGAAACAGTGTCTGATGGGTGGAAATGCTTGCTACATAATGCAAATGAAAATCAAGAGGTAAAGAATATAATTTTCAATGTGGAACTAAACATACTAGTACCCAGAAGTAATATCCCTGAGTGTCAATCATGGCATATTATCTCTGCTCAAGAAGTAAGTGGCTTTCTGTTAGTTTCCTATGTCTCCTTTCCAAACCTTTACTGCTGTTTTAACCATAACAAAAATCAAGCACTACAAGGTGATTGCACAAAAAGAAAGAATTTCAATTGCCATTTAATGTCCATTCCCCTATCTAAGGCTATTTGTACGTTAAACTATTTCTAACCTTTTTTATACATTGTTTCTATTTTCTAGTTATTGTGATCAATATAGCAATGAGCATGGTTAAATAAGTTATCTGTAGAATAGAGTTCCAAATTCTCTGGGAATATGCCAAGGAAAGATACAGCTGTGTTGTATGGTGGATTTGTTTTTTATTTAAAAAGGTTTTTTTTTCCCATATCTACCTCTGCTACCCCTTCTTTCTCTCCTCCCAGTACCTCCCAGTCCTCCCTCAGTCTACCCCCACCCACTCCCACCATTCATTCCCCCAAGGAGGGCAAGGAGTCCCAAGTGGGGGTCAGTTAAGGTAGGTCTGAATTCCTTATCCCAGTATTAAGGCTGGGTTAGGTGTTCCTTTGTAAGAAATGGGCTCCGAGATGTCAGTTAATGCACCAGGAACATAGTGTGATCCCACTGCAAGAGGATCCACAAACTTCCCACACCATTAGACAGTCATCTACCTTTGGAGGGTTTAGTTCCTTTTCCTGAAGTTTCCTCAGAGATTGTTTTTGAGTCAGTGATCTCCCAAAAGCATGAGGCAGCCATTTTTGTGGGTCTCCTCCTCATGATTCTGATATCTTTACTCATATTTTCTCTCTCTCTCTCTCTCTCTCTCTCTCTCTCTCTCTCTCTCTCTCTCTCTCTCTCTCTCTCTCTCTCTCTCCAGGTGACAGAGAGCTCAACCTGGTGCTTAGCTATGGATCTCTTCTTCTGCCTCAATACATTTTTGGATGAGGGTTCTATGATGACAGTTAGGGTGGTTATTTGATTATAGGAAAAGTCCTATTTAGATACCTTCTCTACTATTGCTTAGAGTCCTAGCCAGGAACATCTTGTGGATACTTGAAGGTTTCCTTAGCACCAGTTTTCTCTCTAACCCCACAGTGGCTCCCATCACGATATTCATTTCTCTTTTCCTCCCTCTCTGTTGTTCCCCCCACCCAACCAATGTAAATACAAATATCTGTTATTTTGCAATTTAATTTATGCTTTGACTTTTATTTATTTATTCAGAAGTGTTTTATAAATCTTCAGATCTTATATTATTTTGGAATATATTGTTTTCTCTTTGTATGTTTCTATAGTTATGGAAAATGTAAACTATTTTAAAACAATGAAATGATTTTTAAATATCTCTGTGCTCATTTTTTTATACTATCAAAAGTAGTCTATTAAGCTGCTTGTTGTAGATTAAGATGGCCTTCTAAATATTTTTTTGCAAAAATAAAATAAAATAAATAAATAAAATAAAGTTTCCTTTGTAATGCCTTGGGGGTCATATTTTGAAAGCTCTTTGCCTCCCTTAAATCTATTTTAGAATTTATAAACATTTTTAATAAAATAACTTGAATCAAAATTTTTTCAAAAGAAAATTTTTTTATTTAAAAGGTTTTTTTTTTTAAATTTTACATGCCAACCATAGTTCCCCTCCCTCCCCTCCTCCTATAGCCCCCAGCTTCTCCCCACCCTACCCCTCATCCACTTCTCAGAGAAGGTAAGGACTCCCACAGGGAGTCAATATAGTCTGCATATCAAGTTGAGACAGGGTTAAACCCATCCACCATATGAAGGCTGAGCAAGGTATCCCTCTATAAGGAATGGGCTCCAAAATGCCAGTTCATGATCCACTAATGAGTGAGTCCATCCCCTGCTTATCCTTCTGTGTTTGTGAGACCTTGCTCAGGAGAATCTTCTCCAAATCCACCCATTTGCCTGCAAATTTTAGTATATCATTTTTTTCTTACTGCTGCATATTACTCCATTGTGTAAATGTACCACAGTTTGTTAATTCACTCCTCAGTTGAGGGCCATCTAGTTTTTTTTCAGGTTCATGCTATCATAAATAATGCTGCTATGAACATAGTTGAGCTAATGCTTTTGAAGTTCAAATGAGCATCTTTAGGGTGTATGCCCAATAGTGTTAAAGAGATAAATCCTAGTCCCATTATCAGAGGCCCCACAATCTGCCCAAGCCATACACTGTCTTCCACTTTCAGAATACCTAGTTCAGTCCCATGCAGGTTTCCAGCTGTCAGTCCAGACAGAGCCCATGAGCTCCCAGTAGCTCAGCTGTCTCTGTGGGTTTCCCCATGATGATCTTGACCCCTTTGCTTATATAATCCCTCCTTACTCTCTTTGACTGGATTGGGAGTTTGGGCCAGAATTGTGTGCCTTTTTAAAGTTTCTGTCACTTAACTTTTCTTTTCTCATTTATTCATTATATTTAATTCTTAGAAATGTATAGCGGAGTAACAAATTCAGTGGAAGTTTAGGAAACCAAAAGCAGATGGATACTGGTTCCAAATAGTATCATTGTAAGGAAAACTGAAGATTCAAGACATTCATGCTAAAGATTTCCCCTCTATTAATGACATAAGAATGCTTTTACTTATGGTCCACTAATGAGTGAGTCCATCCCTTGCTTATCCTTCTGTGTTTGTGAGACCTTGCTCAGGAAGATCTTCTCCAAATCTACCCATTTGCCTGCAAATTTTAGTATATCATTTTTTTTTCTTACTGCTGCATACTACTCCATTGTGTAAATGTACCACAGCTTGTTAATTAACTCCTCAGTTGAGGGCCATCTAGGTTTTTTTCAGGTTCATGCTATCATAAATAATGCTGTTATGAACATAGCTGAGCTAATGCTTTTGGAGTTCAAATGTGCATCGTTAGGGTGTATGCCCAATAGTGGTATTGCTAGATCCTTGGAGAGATACAAAATTCTTAGTCATAGATAGTTATTACCCACATTTTTTTGTGTGGCCTCTTTGTCAGAACCTTGCTATGTCACTGAACTTGAAGAATGTTGGTTCCTGAAGAGTATCTCCAAGTAAGGAGTGTCACCCTTAGTATAGGTTTGTGTCCCTTGGCCGATTCTGAAATGCTAGTAGCTCTAGTACTATCAGCATCTCACACAGCCAACAAGTTCAACACCTCACAAGTTCAACAGAAAGCAAAAACTTCTAAAAGGTGATAGGTAACAAGAGATGAGACATTGGAACACATGTTATCTGATGTCTTGCTGTTCCCAACTGCAGGCTCTATCAGTTGCTGTCTAGGCCCAGTGTTACTCATGCTGCACGTCTAAACAAGACTTGTTTGCGAGCTAGTGTAGATATTTCATCTTTCATTATTTTCTCCCAACCCTTTTGCCCAAGTTTCAGAAAGTAAGCCTTTCTGTAACCAGGTGATTCTCAACCTGTGAGTCACGACCCTTTTAAAGGTCAAACAGCCTTTGTACAAGTGTTGCCTAAGACTATTCTGTGTATCAGATATTTATGTTATAAATTATAACAGTAGCAAAATTACAGTTATAAAGTGGGAATAAAACAATTTTATGGTTGGAGTCATCATAACATGAGAAACTGTATTGAAGGGTCATAGCATTAAGAAGGGTGAGATTCACAAGTTAGGTTAGACTTTAAAGCAACTCACATAGCTTATGGCAGAGGAGTAGGCATGTCTCTGCAAGTCTCATCCCCCCTTCCTCACGCCCCACACCTTACCTCTTCTTGCAGCACAAACTCCAAGTCATATGAACTTGGACTTTGGCTCCATTTTCTTTGCCAAGATTCATATTATTGAGCAAGTGAGAAGAGTTGAGCCAAAACAAACCTAGTGACTGTATAACACATTGTATGGTGCAGGGCTAGCACTTTGGATATTGTGTAATTAAGGTCATAATGAGCATTACATAGAAAATTAGACTCTGGAATGTGACAGAAATAAATCTGCTCAGCTTTGAAAAGTTTCCTTAAAAAGAAATACTTCGGTACCAAAGTGTATGCAGGAGGGAAAGAGCCTGGGCCCTGGACACAGGAAGTAGATAACACTGTCAGTAGAATTCAAACCACCTGCTAGCAGGCTTGCCTGTGGGAATAAGTTTGCAGCTGGCTACAAGGCACACTTTCCCACTTATGGTCCATGCTTCAGGCTTTAGAAAAATTTCAGCGTGGACAAAAGCCTTTCACAACTTGGAGGCCCCCAGCTGTGGAATTTCTGTCATATTGTGGGGGTAAAACAATGCTACATACTTTGCAGTCATATCTTGTTCTGCCTGGTACTTTGCTATTTTATGGGCTTACAATCTACATGGTGTCCTTGTACCTCATATATATATATATAAAAAACTAGAACACAAGTCCTAGTACACTGGGTCTGTTTCCCAGAAAGTGAAGCCATCAGAACACTCTCCTGCAGACTTCATACAAAAGGGGTGGAAAAGGCCAAAAGTTGAGAGTAATACACTCCACTCCAGTGGTGTTATTCTTGGAAAACTCATCCTGGCTTTAGCTACATCAGTGTCCCATAGGCCTTTATCATTGGAATCTTTTTCATGTTATTTTAAACTTTTTAATTAATTCTGGAGTATCAAAGAATCAAGTAGAGTTGGCACTAGGATGGTATCTCAGTGTACATTTTGCTCATAAAAGCCCCCAAATGCATTGAAAGTTCACTCTTACAACTGTCTTTTGTTGAATTTCCAGGACAAACTCTGGATCTACTATTATTAAGTAGCTGAAACTTGCAAAAAAGAAAGAATATTGAAAATATGTGAGAATAACCTTGGAATTCGCAAAATAGGGGTCATCTAACTGGGAATAGGAATGGAGAGGGTTGGTCCTTTTGATCAAAGTTTATTTGCCCATTCTCTTCTTCTATTTACAAGTGTAACAAAGCCTGATCTGTTTTTATGCATAAAGCACACATTTTACTACAAGTATAGCTATTACAAATAAATATAAACTCATTGTCTATTTTCTGAATGGAAGCAAGACACTTGCATGCATCATATGTAAAGCTATTGAAAGGTAATGCCAAAAAGACTTTTCTTCTCAGGCTTCCTCTGTTCATTCTTTGTGGAAATATGTGCCATATGTCAGGCTGTTTACAGAGAAAATGGATTCCTTTCTGAACCACACATCTGGTAGACATGCCTGTTGGTTTTGAATGTGAGATCAGACACACACACTATTAGTGCCACATGAGAGTTTATTCAGAAGAGTTGCCAGGAGAGTACAGGGACATAGAAGCAGAAGAGAAAGAAAGACAGAATTCTATATGGCAACCCCTTTTACGAGAATGGGTGGACACAGATTTATGTAGCCATGTCTAGGGTTGTGCCCTCCATATGCAGTGTCTTCTGCTGGTGCCATGTTGACTTTACCACATGGTCACTGCATTCCAGGAATTCTTATCTCACCCAGTGCCATGTTGGGATCACCATCTGGCTGTTACATGTCGAGAATCTTTACATCTTACCCTTATGTTTATTATAAAAAAATTGGGTTTAGTAAGTGGGGGAATGAATTGGCCTGAATCAAGGTTGACAGATCTCTTAATGATGGCTTAACCTATCTTAAGGGATAAGTGTGTCTTTACAAAAGATGAGAGCTGTATCCTTTGGAACTCAGTTCTTCTGGATTGTGCAGCTCATTTTCTGCAATCTGGGTGAGTTTAAGGCATGGGATGATGAATTCTGATCTTCTGGAGCTCAGAAAAAAATTGTGAGTTAGTAAGAGAATCTTGGGAAGTGATACATATAGTGAGTGTACTCTGCTCTTATGGGGTTTGTTAAGATGGCTTCTGGTTCCCTTCCTTTGGTTCTGGGGGGTGTGGGAGAACAGTCTGTTTTACCCATATTGGCTCTAAAAATGACTCCTGGTTCCTTTCTCTAGTCCTCAGGAAGTGGCGGTCAACTGTTTTCTGATGGTAAGATGGCTTCTGGGTCTTTCCATTCTCCCAAAGGCAGCTAGAGTAATTAGTCTGTGGGAGAGGGAAGGGGAAAGCAAAATGCCTTGGAGCACTTTTGTTTCTGGTAACCATCTCAACCTCAGTTCTGAGAAACAGGCTGAAATGGAAAACTAAGAGAAAAGAATTTTAGAGAAATGTGTCTAGCAACATAAGGATTCTGGGTGTCTCAGATTTGGGGCTTCAATTGCGAGGCTGGAAGAGGGAATTGGGGGCTAGAGATGACAGGTTGAACAAATAGCAACAGAAGCTAGAGTAGCTGGCAGAGTCTGGATTTGGGTGAGATATGGTAATTAGATCCTACTTTAGCTAAAAAAATCTCTTTCCACTAGAGGTATGGGGCAGGTTGGCATGACCAAAAATGAGTGAGTGATAAGGATATCTCTAAAAATATAATTAAGTGGCAGTGGCTGATAAGGCTGAAATTGTTTGCTTCCCACCCTGACAATAGACACTAGAATGAGAGGTGGGCCCCCAAAACTCCTGCGGGACAGTATTTGGCACCAGTGTCCATGAGGTTCCCTTTTCATGTTAATGGTGGTTGGGTTAGGGAAGTCCTGACTGCATCAATCGTTCATAGCCAGGCCTAGGAGATCAGCCCATGTGTACTGCCTCTCTGCAACATGGGGCTTGGGAACAGTCACTTAGACCAGCATTTCCCTTGATGGCACCCAGGACAAGGCCTGAGCAGTCTCCAGGAGGTCAAGCAAGAGAGAAACCAGTGGCCAGGCTGGCCATACTTAAAGCATGAAACCTGGAAGTCAAGGTCTGCTCACCCTGGGAGGAGGTAAGGAGCTGAACAAATAGTTTTCGGCAACTGGAGGTATATTTTCTGGAGTCTTTTTTTCATCTCTTCGGTGATACACCTTAAAAGCCAGCACCAAGACATCAGCCTGTGGAATCAGTGGTTTCCTCAAAGTTTACCTCTGATGTCGGGGTAGCTCTAGGTAAAAAATGGGTCAAAAGAAGTTGTGAGAGTGCACTTATGAGGCAATTAAAATCTTGATAAATTTTGTTTGTTTTTTATTTTTAATAGTTTTTATTATGAATAAAGTCTCATTTTTTATCCATGTATCCCCTTGTTCAGACTCCCTTCCCCTCCTGCCCCTCACAGTCACTCATTCTTCTTCCCATCACTTGATCTCCTCCCCAGCAAAAGAAGGAGGTCCCAAGGTCCCAAGGTGGCTTAGTTCAGCATCCACTCCAGACAGATCCAATTTCCTCATTTCAACATCAAGACTGGGTCAGGTGTTCTTCTGGAAGGAAGGAGCTTCAAGGAGTCAGTCCAAGGTGTTTCAGTTACCAAGCTGTTCAGTGGTTGTGCTTTGCAGCTTAGACATGCTTTGCTTTTTTCTTTTTTGTTTAGAGTCCACTAATGAATGAGTACATACCCTGTTTATCTTTCTGGGTTTGTGATACCTCGCTCAGGACGATATTGTCCAAATCCATGCATTTGCCTGCAAATTTTAGGATATCATTTTTTTTTTGTTTTTACCACTGAGTAGTACTCCAGTGTATAGATGTACCACAGTTTATTAATCCATTCTTCATTTGAGGGGCATCTAGGTTGTTTCCAGGTTCTTGCTATTATGAATAACGCTATTATGAACATAGTTGAGCTAATGCCTTTGGAGTGCAAATGTGCATCTTTAGGGTATATGCCCAGTAGTGGTATTGCTGGGTCTTTAGGGAGACTGATTCCCAGTTTTCTGGGAAACCGCCACACTGCGTTCCAGAGTGGTTGAACAAGCTTATATTCCCACAAGTATAGGCTGTCATGTGTGTCTTTTATCTTAGGCAATCTAACAGGTGTAAGGTGCTATCTCAAAGCTATTTTGATTTGTATTTCTCTGATGGCTAAATATGCCTAGTCTTTTTGAAGTGCCTTTCAGCCATTTGTAATTCTTCTGCTGAGAATTCCCTTTTTAGTTCTGAACCCCATTTTTTGATTGGGTTATTCAGGGTTTTAGGCTCTAGTTTCTTGAGTACTCTATATATTTTAGAGATCAGTCCTCTGTCACTTGTAGGGTTGGTGAAAATCTTTCCCCATTCTGTAGGTTATCATTTTGTCTTATTCACTGTATGCTTGGCTTTACAAAAGCTTCTCAGTTTCAGGAGGTCCCACTTATTGATTGTTGTTCTTACTGTCTGTGCTGCTAGTGTTATATTTAGGAAGTGGTCACCTGTGCCAATTCATTGGAGGGTATTTCCCACTTTCTTTTCTATCAGGTTCAGTGTGACTGGGTTTATAATGACGTCTTTGATCCACTTTGATTTCAGTTTTGTGCAGGGTGATAGGCTTGGTTCTATTTGCATTTTTCTGCAAACTACCATCCAGCTATGCCATTGCCATTTATTAAAGATAATATCCTATTTCCAATGAATATTTTTGGCCTCTTTGTCAAAAATAAGGTGTTCGTAGATGTATAGGTTAATGTCAGGGACTTAAATTTGATTCCATTGACCCACAAGTCCGTTTTTATGCCAGTACCAAGCTGTTTTTATTATGCAGCTCTATAGTATAATTTGAAGTCAGGGATGGTGATGCCTCCTGAGGTTCCTTTATTGAGCAAAATTATTTTGAAAGTCCTGGCTTTCCTGTTATTCCAAATGAAACTGAGTATTGCTTTTTCAAGGTCTTAAAAAACTGTGTTTAGATTTTGATGAAAATTGCATTGAATCTGTAGATTGCTTTTGGTAAGATAGTCATTTTCACTATGTTGATCCAACCTATGCAGGAACATGGGAAATCTTTCCTTTTTCTGATGTCCTCCTCAATTTCTTTCTTCAGAGATTTAAAGTTTTTTCAAACAGATCTGATACTTCTTTGGTTATAGTTACACAGATGTATTTAATGCTATTTGCAACTATTATAAAAGGTGTCATTTCCCTTATTTCTTTGTTAGCCCTTTTATCTTTAGTGTACAGGAGGGCTACTGATTTCTTTGAGTTACTCTTTTATCCTGCTACATGCTGAAGGTGTTTATCAGCTGTAGCAGTTCCTTGGAAGAATTTTGTAAATCACATATGTATACAATTATATCATTTGCAAATAGAGATAATTTCATTTCTTCTTTTCCAACTTGTATTCTCTTAATTACCTTGAGTTCTCTTATTGCTTTAGCAAAAACTTCGAGAACTATATTTAATAGATAAGGGGAGAGAGGACATCCTTTTCTAGTTCTTGATTTTAGTGGGATTGCTTTGAGTATTTCTCCATTTAGTTTGATGTTGGCTGTTGACTTTTGTAAATTGCCTTTATTATATTTATGTATTTTCCCTGTTTTCCTGATTTCTCTAGGACTTTTATCATAAAGGAGTGTTGGATTTTGTCAAAGGCTTTTTCAGAATCTAAGGATATAATCATGTGGTTTTTGTCCTTCATTTTGTTTATATGGTGGATGACATTTACAGTCTTTTATATATTGAACCATCACTGCATTTCTGGGATGAAGCCTACTTGTTTGTGGTGGTTGATGTTTTTTTATATACTGTTGTATATGGTTTGCAAGAATTTTGTTGAGGATTTTAGAATCAATATTCATAAGGAAGTTTGCTCTGTAAATGTCTTTCTTTATTGCATCTTTGAGTGGCTTGGGTATTAGGATAATTGTAGCCTCATAAAAAGAGTTTGGTAATATTCCTTCAATTTCAATTATGTAAAACAGTTTGAGGACTATTGCTCTTTTTTGAATGTTTGGTGGAATTCTGCAATGAAACCATTTGGACCTGGGCTTTTTTTACATGGGAGGCTTTTAATGACAGCTTCAATTTCCTTTAGGGTTATAAGTCTCTGTAGATATTTCACCTGATCTTGGTTTAATTTCAATAAATGGTACCTGTTCAAGAAGCTGTCCATTTCTTCTAGGTTTTCCAATTTGTGGAGTACAGATTTTTTTCTCTTTTTAAACCACATCATTTTATATATTTTGATGTTTTCTATTCATCCAAAGGGAGATATATTTCAAAGTCAACCACCAGCAGCAAACATAAACCAGAAAATAGAAATTCCTCCATTAATTTATCACTAAGCCAATCATGTTGTTAATTAAATTATGAAGCCACACTATAATACATTCATTTTTATAATACTCCAAAAACATTGATTTAGTAAGCTATACATTATTCAAATTATTTTCTAAGAATGTTACCTTTTTTCTTTTTGTATATGAATAAAGTCATTTGTTCTATCCGTGTATATCCTTGTTAAAGCTCCCTTCACTCTCTCTTCTCCACAGCTCTGTATCTCCTTTCCAACAAGGGCAGGAGGTCCCAAGGTCCCATTGTTGCTTAGTTCAGCATCCACTCCTGGCAGATCTGCTTTCCTCACCAGAATATCAAGACTGAGTCAAGTGTTCTGGAGGGAGTAGGATCCAAGGTGCCAGTCCAAGGTGTTTCAGATCTCAGGCTGTTCAGTGTTTGTGGTTTGCAGCTTGGACGTGCTTTGCTTTTATCTTTTTTGTTTAGAGTCCACTAATGAATGAGTACATACCCTGCTTATCTTTCTGGGTTTGTGATATCTTGCTCAGGAGGATATTCTCCAAATTCATCAATTTGCCTGCAAATTTTAGGATATCATTTTTTTCTTACTGCTGAGTAGTACTCCATTGTGTAGATGTACCACAGTTTGCTAATCCATTCTTCAGTTGAGGGGCATCTAGGTTGTTTCCAGATTCTTGCTATTATGAATAATGCTGTTATGAACATAGTTGAGCTAATGCCTTTGGAGTGCAAAAGTACATCTTTCGAGTATCTGCCCTGTAGTGTTATTGCTGGATCCTTGGGGAGATGGTTTCCCAGTTTTCTGAGAAACCTCTATACTGCATTCCAGAGTGGCTGAACAAGCTTACACTCCCACCAACAATGGAGGAGTGTTTCCCTTGCTCTGCAACCTCTCCAGGATAGGCTGTCATGTGTGTCTTTTATCTTAGCCAATCTGACAGGTGTCAGGTGGTATCTCAAAGTTGTTTTGATTTGCATTTCTTTGATGGCTAAAGATTTTGAGCACAGTTTCAAGTGCCTTTCAGCCATTTGTAGTTCTTCTGCTGAGAACAGATTTTCAAATTATGACCTGATATTTCTCTGGATTTGAGAGTCTTTTGTTATATTTTCCTTTTCATTTCTGATTTTGTTGATTTGGATACTCTCTCTCTACTTTTTGCTTAGTGTGGGTAAGGTTTATCTATCTTGTTGACTTTCTCAAAGAACCAACTCTTTGATTCATTGATTCTTTGTATTGTTCTTTTTGTTTCAATTGTGTTGTTTTCAGCTCTAAGTTTGATTATTTCCTTCCATCTATTCCTTCTAGGTGACTTTGCTTCTAATTATTCTAGGGCTTTCAGCTGTACTGATAGTTCTCTTGTGTGGGATTTCTCTAGTCTTTTCATATTCCTATCTAGTGCTATGAATTTTCCTCTTAAGATTTCCTTCATTGTGTCCCATAAGTTTAGGTATGTTATGGGTTCTTTTTTGTTAAATTTTAGAAAGTCTTTGATTTTTTTCTTAATTTCTTCATTGACCCAGAGGTGCTTCAGTTGAGTGATGTATAGTTTCAATAAGTTGGTAGGCTTTTTGTCATTTTTGGTGTTATTGAACTCTCACTTTACACCATGGTGAGCTGATATGGTAGCAGGAGTTATACCTATTGTTTTGTACCTGTTGATATTTGCTTTATAACCTAGTATGTCATATTTTAGAGAAAGTTAATGGGGTGCTGAAAAATACGTATATTTCTTTTTGTTGAGGTCAAGTTTTCGGTATACATCAACTAAGTTCATTTGTGTTATAACTTCTGCTAGATTCCTCATTTCTCTGTTTAGTTTCTGTCTGTTTGACCTATCCAAGGATGAAAGTGGGTTATTGAAGTCTCCCACTATTAGTGTGTCAAGTTTGATATGAGGTTTCAGCTTTAGAAGTGTTTCTTTTACATATGCAGGTGCCCTTGTGTTAGGGACATAAATATTCAGGATTGAAATTTCATCTTGGTGGATTTTTCCTGAGATGAATATATAGTGTCTACCCTGGTCCCTTTTAATGATTTTAATCTAAAGTTTATTTTTTTAGATATTATAATGGCTACACCAGCTTGTTTCTTAGGGCCATTTGAATGGAAAATCTTTTCCCAACCCTTACTCTGAGCCTGTGTCTGTCTTTGAAGTTGAGGCGTGTTTCTTGTATGCAGCAGAAAGAAGGTTTCCAGGCACCATTGTGCTAGGGTGTGTCTTTTTGTAGGTGAATTGAGTTTATTGCTATTAAGAGATATAAATGACCAATGATTGATATTTCCTGTCATTTTTGGTAGTAGCTTGTATTTCCTTTTTTGAGGGAGTCTTCTGTGGGTTTATCAATTGTTTGTAGTTACATGTGTGTTTCTGGTTTCCTTAGATTGGATCTTTCACTCTAGGGCTTTTTGTAGAGCTGAATTTGTGGTTAGATATTGATTGAATCTGGTTTTGTAGTGAAATATCTTATTTACTCCAGTTATGTTGATTGATAGTTTTGCTGGGTACAATAGTCTAGGTTGGCATCCATGCACTTTTAGTGTCTTTATAATGTCTGACCAGAACTTTCTTGCTTTCATTGTTTCCATTGAATAGTCAGGTGTTATTCTGATGGGTCTGCCTTTATAGGTTATTTGGCCTTTTTCCTTTACAGCTTTTAGTATTTTTCTTTGTTTTGTAGGTTTCGTGGCTTGATTATTATATGGCGAGCAGACTTTTTTTGTGGATCTGTCTATTTGCTGTTCTCTAGGCTTCCTGTATCTTTATAGGCATTTCCTTCTTTAGGTTTGGGAAGTTTTTTGCTATGATTTTGTTGAATATATTTTCTGTGCCTTTGAGCTGGTATTCTTCTTCTTCTTTGATTCCAATTATTCTGAGATTTGGTCTTCTCATGGTGTCCCAAATTTCCTGGTCATTTTGTGTTATGACTTTTATTGTTTTCTTTAACGGATGTATCTATTACCACTATTAAATCTTCCACTCCAGAGATTCTTTCTTCCATCTCTTGAATTTTGCTGGTTATGCTTAACTCTGTGGCTCCATGTCTTTTTTCAGATTTTTCTATTTTCAGCTTTGTCTCAGTTTGTGCCTTCTTTATTGCTTCTATTTTAATTTTTAATTCCTGCAAAGTTTCTTTCACCTGTTTGTTTTCTCTTTCTTGGTAAAATATTTTATTTTATTCTTGTTCATCTCTTCTAATTTTCTGTTTGTATTTTCTTCTATTTCTTTAAAGGAGTTTTTATGTCCTCTTTTAAGGCTTCAATTAGTTTCATAAAGCAGATTTTAAGGTTATTTCCTTCTGTTTCCTCTTCATTTGTTATGTTCAAGTCTTGAAGCAATAGAATCACTGACTTCTGGTGGTTTCTTGCTGATCTTTGTGTTGTTATGCATATTCTTGCACTGCTGTCTGCCCATTGTTTCCTCAGCTCACTCTTGGTTAGTTCTTGGTTGACTCTTAGTGAGTTGTTGGTCTGAGAGCTCTTAATCACCTGTGTGTTCAGAGGGTCAGTTGATCCTTGAGGTTGTAGTGCTATGATGCCAGCTGTGGTGTGGGCAGACTGTGGACTAGGAGCTGAAGTCACCACTTGACCTCTTACCTCTGAGCTGTACACTCAGGGACTCGGCTGTTCCTGTTCAGTCACTAAGTCAGCTGTGTTCTGAGTGAATTATGTTCCAGAAATGGAGGTCACTGCTTGACCTCTCACCTCTGAGCTGTGTATCCAGGAACTCTCTTGCTCCCTCACTGCTACCATGGCAGCCATGGTCTGGGCAGACTGTGGACCAGGAGCAGAAGTTACCCCTTGACCTCTCACCTCTCAGCTGTGCACCCAGGGACTTAGCTGCTCCCACACTGCTGCCATACCAGCCATGGTCCTTTATTCTTATTTTTTATTGATTAAATTTATTTATTTATTGTGTATTCTGGCCACAGTTTTCCCTTTCTCCTCTCCTCCCATTTCCTCCTCCTACCTCATTTCTCCCTCATCCCAGTTCACTCCTTCTGATCAGAAAGAGACAGGCCTCCCATGAATATTAGCAAAGCATGGCATGTCTATTTTAAAATAAGGAAACTGACTGTTCGGTTTATATAACTGGTACAAAGCAGACAATGCTCACTGATAATAAACAAGCTCTAAGCTACCACAGTCTTTAGCCCTCTGAACAGAAGTATCAATGAATATCTCATCTCCCACAGGGAACCCCAAGGCAGCATATTTACCTGGCAGTGACTCCTGCTAGTGCTCTGGTTTACCTCTTATCCAGGCTACTTGGAGCTGTTTCCTGCACTCCAGATAGGTTTTTCCCCAGTTTCCTGACTCCTTAGCCCACTTGTCTCAGTGCTGGAGGATTGAGCTTGCCCTGCAGTCTTCTGGAATTTTATTAGCACCTCAAGAAGATAATAAACTTTTTTATTTCCCTGGAGTCTTTATCTTAATCCACCCTTTAATGGAGGTTACCACCCACAAAGACAGTCCTAGCATTCACCTGATCTTTCAAGTCTGAAATCTGAGGTACCATACCACAAGATTTCATCACCGAACCCCTCTACTTGGTCCTTTTTCCTTATCTGGATCTCTTCCCAATACCCCCTACTACCCATTACTTCTGGTTCACTGTACATGTCACTGACCCTTAGAAACATCAGAGCATCACAAAGTGCTTCACGTTTCTGTAGCCTTCAGGATAGAACAGAATGCCTCCACAGTGGTAAGGAATTAATCTCATTTGTCTACTTCATGATTCTTTGTCACATCACTCATCTTGTTACTCTGGGATTTCATGGTTCTGTTCAAACCCATTTGTCTTATCATACTTCTGCACCTTGCAGATTTCTTGAGACACGGGCAATATCTCTTTTCTTATCTTATCAATCATGCCCCTGGGTGTGGCGATGCAAACATGGGCCTTTTTAAAGAAATGGCTCACACAAGCCCCCTGCCCCTCTTCTTCTCTCTCTGCTCACTGCTGTAATAAACTGTCGTGTGCTACTCCTGGTGTTGAGGAGGTTTTGCACATTCACGCGACATGTGCAAAAAAACTAACAGTGGGTATTTCTTGACCTTGTTCCTATTCTTCTTCCTTCCTATGGTACTTGCTGGACAACATGGAAATGCAGTTTCATAGCAAGGCACTTATAGAACATGAACGAGGCCATGGTTTCCATTTCTATTACTGCAGAACAAAAACAAGGAACAAAGCCTTCTCCCCTTTATTCTGTTTAGGGCTAGGAGTATAAAACTACTTCTCCAAGGCAGGAGCTAGAAAAAGAATGATAGAACAAAAATGCATACCAAAGGACAGTAGTGTCTGGTCCTGATATTTAGGGAAATCCTCCTATTCAGAAACACATGGTCTAGCTTCCTAGCAGTTCAGAGACTGAGATGACAGCCAGTGAGAAAGAAAATGGCAACATCTGCTGCATTTATCCCACTATCAATTTGAAAAAAAACCAAAGAACATCTAAAGCTGTCCTAAATATACATGGTTTCCCAGATCTCTGGAGAAAAATAAATCATCAAAAAACATTAATCCACTTTTAAAATTATATAAAAATTAAATTAGATTTTCAAAATCATAAATATCTTTTTAAAAGATGCTTCAATTAATTATCTATGTGTGTGTTTTCTGCTGGATCTTGCAGACAAATTTTTGTGTTTACTTTTGGAGTAAACACTATTGGGAAAAAACTTATCATGGGTGCCACCAGAGCACATAAAAGCAGGACTACATTCAGAGGGTTGGTATTGTCTTCTCTCATTTTTTATACTCTGTTTCAGTATAAGAAAGCAAAAAGGCAATTGTCTTTGAGAACATCATATATAATTTAACTGCTAACAGACTCAACTATCAGTGGAAAGACAGAGTATATGACCCACCCACAGTCAGATCTGGCCATAATTGGTGTGCAGACATCCAGGATAGTGCCTGGCCCCAAGCCTGATGCTTCTAACAGAAGACACAGAAGGCAAGGAGAAGAAGGAAAATACAAAGAAAGCCATCATCACTGAAAGGCCTTTGTGGAAATGCTCCTTAGCCAGATGAGTTCAGAAGGCCTGATATTCCCTTGCCTGAGTCTTTTTATATATCTTTTATGAAGGTACTTTAATACTGACCCACCCTATAGAAGCGGAAACTGAGATTTTGAAAAGCTGTTCAGCCTGCCCAACTAGATCTAAGATTCTGTATCCTATACTCTAAACAACTATACTGCAGCCTTTGCTTTGAGTCTTTAAATCTGCAAATAATATGGCATATCTGAGGAATAATTGAGTACTGAGTATAGGCCTTCTATAAAATGACAATTATGTTTTTGTAAATGTTATAATCATAAATCAAAGGGATAAAAAATATCCTGATCTGGGCAAACAATCACAAGAATAGATAGATGGATAGATAGATAGATAGATAGATAGATAGATAGATAGATAGATAACTCATTTGGAGGGACTGAATTTAAACAGATTACAACCATCCTTTGCTCTGTATTAAATGTTCTGTCCCTGGGGCTTCTCTCAGTATTCCGTTGGCTGCAAAGCCTCACCCACACTTTAAAGACCCCAGGTTGCTCAGGATTCAACAACTAAGGATTGCTTTTATTACCTGAAGATCCACATTGCAGAGAAACCACATGAAATTCTTTATTTTCTTACCCAATTTCTCTCTGACTGAGAAATTCAGCTTCTGAAAGATCTTCCAATTGCTCCACTGCTCTGCTAAATTTTTTTTAAGAAAATCTATAGTTTTATTTCCTTGAGTTTTACAGATTGTTTATGTAATTCAAACATGATCAGTACTTGAATAAGTTTCAGTTCTTTTAAATGTTACATTAAAATAAAAGAATAGTAAGAAAAATATCAATAGAGAAATGAATTGCCCAGCCATGCTTACATAGACAACAGTAGACTATGTCAGGTTGTAGAAACTGCCCTGCCACTATGGCTCCACTATATTCTACTGAAACAAAGTGTACTGCCAGCTTCTGGTGTGAGGATGAGGCAGGCTATGGTTTTTGTCACCACAGGTGCATGGAGAGATGGTAGTGCTAAAATTTATACCTGGCATGTCTCCCAAAAGCTCCTGTGTTTAAGGTTTTGGCCTTAGGCTGTGATATAATTTGGTAAATATTGTAATGTTTCAGAAGTGGAACCTAATGAGAGGAGGTTAGAAAAGTGGGAGTATGCCATGGAAGTGGATGCTGGAATACAGTTTCTCTCAGCCACCACAAAGTGACCTTCTCTGCTCTATGTCCAAACTACAATGCCTGAGCCACAGTTCATTCAGTGCAGACGTCCATAGAGCCTTAGGCTCAAACTATGAGTCACAACAGACTTTCTCTTTCCATATATTGTTTACTCAAGGTGCTTTATCACAGTGATGTAAAACTGACTAATACAAATGGCATTTGACTTTGGTTCATTCTGACAAATGCAAGTAGTATTAACTTCCTTGTGAGCAATTCTTGCCTCCCTTTCCCTAAAGAAGACCTGTAGATTAGAATCCACAATTCATTCTTATCTTGCCACCCACCACTGCATGATCTCAGCAAAGCAGGTTCTTGGGCCTGCCTGTTATCTACAGATGAGAAGCAGCACACAAGTTTTTCTGAGGCTTTCTTTCAGTTCCAAATATTGCTGACTTCCCATGCCACATGAAAAGCTATCCAGCTCCCCAGGCTGACTTCTTATTCTCCCTGGTGCTTCTGCCTTATGGGATTAAGAACAGGACTCCTCATACTGCGGGGCTAGACATTCCACAGCATCCAGCCAGACAGTGACAGATCCCAGAGCCATGAGAAATCTAGCTGATATTTCCCAGGGAGATAAGCAGGCACTTCCCAAGTGCAAAATAATCTAACTTTTTTCTCACAACATTCTAGAATGTTCCCAGTAGGACAAAAGATAAAAATATGAGTATCTTGAAAGTCTGAATTTCTACTTTTCATTATCAAGATGAACTGCTCAGATACAAAGGGGCAATGCAGCAGCTTTGGAAGACATTGCTGCTTCCTGTGTCCAGTGGCTGCTGAGGTTTTCCTTCTTGCTGCTGCCTTCAGAGACTATAGCAGTTCTCTCCTCAGAAAGTATTTAGAGTGGCAAGTAAACCTGAATTAAGCAGTGCCTAGCTGCACAGGTTTATACTTAGTCTTACATACCACACTGCACAGCACTCAACTACAAATGGTCAGAACTACAATATAAGATCTTATATCCTAAGTCAGATAGTAAAAAAAGTAGAAAATAAACTTGAACTTATTCAAACAGGAAATGGTTTTCCTGAACAAGAATTCAGATTGTATATATAAAACAATATTTGATAAGTGAGGCCTCATGAAACCACAAAAATTCTTAGAACATCAGATGTGACCCCATCATTTCAATAATGTGTTAGTGTTTCAGTGATGTGTCTAATGTGTCTAACAAATAATTAATTAGTGTCTAGAATATAAAGGGAACTCAAAATACAAAATTCCAGGTAAACAAACACAAAATTAATTATTGGAGAATGGAACAAAATGTATTTTCAAAAGAAGAAATAAAAGTGGAAAAGATATTTGAAAAGGAAGAAAAAATAGTATAGGGATCTGTGTCTGTTTCTCAGTTCATCTGACTTCATAGATGCCTGCAATCACATCTTTTGTCAAATTTGCAAAGTTTTTTTTTATTATGAATAAAGTCATATTTTTTATCCAGGTATAACCTTCTTCAAGCTCCCTTCTCACCACTGTTACTTCTTGTATTTTCCTCTGCCCCTTTCTATCTTTTGTCTTCTTCTGTGAGTTCCACAATTCATATTTTGTTTATGTGATGGCCACCCACAGGGATCATAGGCTCTGTTCATTTCTCTTTTTTTATGTGCTTTTCTTTCAATTTAACAGACTCAGTTAGTAGCTTCCATTGTTCAATATTCACATGTTCTGATTCTTTGGCTTGCACACTGCCTTAAAATTCCTTCCTTGAATTTTCACTTAAATAATGTAGCTTATAGTTTCCAGTTACTTTGTTTATTTTTTAAAGTGTTTTCTAGCTGGTAATTAAGTTTTGTTCTGTCATAATTTTCCTGAGGATTTCCATAGCTCTTTTTAATTATTTGAACTTTAAAAACATTCAAGTCTACATGTAGCTAGTGTCTTATCTGGTCACCTCAAGAAGAGTTTCTATTTGTTTACTTAATCTTATTGTTTAAATTGTACTTACTCTTAGTGTTTATGTTGACTAAGCTCTGCTGAAAGCTTTCTTCATATTCCTGTGATTATTCCGTTGTTCTGAATGAAAACTGGGCATTTGAACTCATTAGAATAATTGGAAATCAGCCCTCCCTCTACCCTAGGGATTATTTTTCCTTGAAATTGCTTTTGTTTATTGTTTTGTATGTATGTTTGTATGTATTTATGAATTTATGTTTAAAGAAAAAGACTGAGTCTTAAACCTAAAAGTAATATTTAGCTTTGTATACTAATTTAGTATAATATTTGAGGTTTGTTTTTTTTAAAAAAATAAAAATTTACTTTTTATAATTGATCATGTACCACTGAAGGCCTGGAGCAAAAGGACTGCTGGCAAGTACAGACGAATGAAAAAAGAAAAACTAGGCTTCTTTCTTTCTCTCTTCTCTTCTTCCTGGCTGTAGCCTCTCAAGTGCTGATTTAGAACTACCCTTCTTTTGGATATAACTATCAAAAGACAACCTGAGGTTCTTTATAATCTACAACATGTGATTAATGACATTTTAAAAGATTTGTCCCTTGTGAAATACTAAATATTAACAAGCATATATAAAATAAAAGGTTATTTCCTGAAATTTTAATTGTTGTAGGAAGTTCAAAACTTAAAGTTTAATACAGTGTTGTTAAATTTGGCTGCTAACTTGCGCTATGCACTTACCCTATATGACTGCAGTTCTATGGCCAAAGGACTACTGATGGAGAGACGTTGCATACAGGAAGACTCAGATCAAAATGATAAGAGAAGTATATGGCTTTTGAAGATGTTCCATCTTAAAACCTCAAATTCAAGTATCATCAGAAACCTCAGAAAACACCAGGAAAGTATCAGCATGACAGCAGCATTATTTAATGGCAAGTTCTGACACTAAGTGTTGGATGAGTATTCTCTCAGCCCTCGGGAAAAAGCCTGGAGGGCAAATTCTGATTTTTCCACTTAAAAATGAGAAAGCTGAGATTCAGAGTTGGCAAAACACAGTAAGTTTGTCGGTAGGAAATGCTGAAATCAGGCGGCAAGCCTAAGATAACTGGTTTCCAGTCTGGGATTTTATTTGCTCTGCTTTCTGCATATTTTTGGTGCTTATTGTGTCATGTTGATTGCAGGGAACATTGACCCCTGGAGCTCAGTGGACACAAAGTCTTAAAGGATATATGCCTTTAGTTTTTATGTGAATCCAGGAGGTTTTGAGTGCACATGACAGAATCCAATTTCAAGTAGCATGGCTAACACAGGAGAGCAATTGGCTCTCCATCTTGGGTCACAGATGATTATCCATATGGCATGGTCTTTAAGCAGCAAAGGAGTTCTACACCCCTTTCCCCAATGCATAAATCCCTACTACATCCTTACTGTGCTTAGGCTTCTATACCATCTCTAAACTTAGTACTGTAATAACAGTGATGGCTATTATGATTAGAAGGTCTGTTGTTTTGTTCTAAGCAATCAAGCTTGTCTCCAGAGCACTGAGGTGAGAAAAGTTCATGTGTGTTAGAAAAGTTGAAGGGATTTACTCCAATTTTCAGTAGGAAGAAAAGAGTGGGTATAAATTGCTCAAGAGATAGTTACCATGAGGCCAACTTTATAGGAGAACATTAAAAATGCCAAGCAGGACACATGCTGTGTAATTTACATTTAAATATCTTAAAAATGGTTTGGGACATTTATCTTGTCAAGAATTCCAAAGTGCATCACTCAATTTAAAAATAATGGCAACCAGGTTTTATGTATTAATGAAACTGTGATTGTTTACTTGAAGTTGGAAAGAATTAGCAAGCTACATAATGAATGCTAAAGTCCCAGAGAATTCCTAGTGAGCCACTAGTCTTCTGTCTACATTGAAATGTGGAAAAAGTAGGTTCTTCTCAGCAAGTAAGTAGGTGAACTTGCCAGTGGGAGTGAGGGCAAGTAAGCAAAAGAAGCAAAAGCATTTTTCTTTCATGTTCTTTAATGTGGGCTATCACCAAAAGATATAGTACAGATTTAGGATGAGTTTTCTGACTTCAAATGATCTAATCAAAAAAATCTCTACCAGGCATGCTCACTTGCATGGGTTTAAGCTAATGCCAGATGTAGTCAAGTTGACTACAAAGATTATCTATCATATTAGGTAAACAAGTTTTTCATCATATTTCATCCTCTATTATAAATAATCACCAATTTTATGAAGCAATAAACCGATAAGTTAGGCATAAAGTGGTTACAAAACTCAATTACATGAGCATTTAATGTTGATGACCTTGAAAGTGATAGTGCACTGTTTCAATTCTAAAGTCATACAGAACTCTATTCTGGAAGCAAGCATTTTACTGTGCACATTCAGTGATTACTCTAGATCTACTTGCTGTGTATGTGGAATAGTTACTTGAGAAACAAAATAAACTTCTTCCCTGATAAAGATAGAAAGACAAGATACTTAATGGTTCTAACATGGAGAATCTAAAATTAAAAGTATGTGAAATAGAGAAAGGGGGAGAGAGAAAGAAAATGAGGATAGAGAGAAAGAAGAAAAAACAAGAGGAAGCATTCAAGCAGAGAGGAAGGAGAAAGGAGAAGGGGCAGGGAAGGCAAGGATAAAGAAAGTATGAACAAAGTACAGTGACATGTATGCATTAAAGTTTAATGAGGGGCTGGACAGATGGCTCCACAGTTAAAATCACTTGCAGTTCTTCCAGAGAACCTGAGTTCAGTTCCAAGCACTAACATCAGTCAGTTCACATCCTTTTGTAATTCTAGTCTAGTGATTTCATAAAGATGGGATAATATAGTATGGTATCATGGAGTTATGAAATATCTAAAAATAGAAATGTCAAATGAGGAGGAGGAGTGGAGGGCAGGGTAAAAATGAAAATATGGGATAGAGCAAGTAACACAAAAGGCTTTTTGAAAAGTTTAATAAACCTATTATAGAAGCTTCCTAAATATATATACTTACATGAAAGTAACTTAAGTCACCATATAATGGGATAGACAATGCCACAACTAGACTTGCAACCAAGAAAAACCAGTGCCAGGAGTGTGCTATATCTTATTGAGTCATTGGTCAAAGCAACCTTATGGATCGGTCACACCTAAAATTCAAACATCAACTTTTATTGTCAAAACTATTTGGTTCTCTCTACAACTTGATTGCAAAGCCTTATTGATGATGACAATATTTACTTACATCATCAACCATGGTAAAGATGGGCTAGTGCCCACCTAGAAACTTCACCTATGCTTATCAGCATTCATGGTCCTCTGCATGATACCATAGGAAAATGTTAATCATCAATATCATTGAGCTTACAAACCCTAAGTACCACAATAGCAACCTGACTGCAAGATATGCTGGTACAATACCTGCACAAATGTTTTGTGAGTAATCAATTACTTTCTGAGTAATTCATTTCATGAGATGTAATTCATACATGACATTGGGTTACATCCAACTGAGTTGTTAGTCAAAGGTATCCCATGGGACTACCCAAACAATCAAGGCTGTTGCCAAGATAGTAGGTTGCTTTCCAATGGATTGACATCAAGGATCAAGGTCCCAGTTCTGAAGACAGCACTCATATAACTCATTGAACATACAGAGGTCTTTCTGGTGCCTACATAGGACCTTCATTCCATGTTCTAATGTCTTTGGTAGAAAAAGGCACTCTGCATGTTTCTGTAAAAAAAAAAAAAAAAAAAAAAAAAAAAAAAAAAAAAAAAAAAAAAAAAAAAAGGAATACCAACCCAGCCACAAAACTTTGATTTACAATACTATCCTGCTGTAAAATATAATATGGCAATGGTAAATTAATCAAGCAATGTATGACTTGACTTAAGGTTCACTCCATGACAGTGCTTGGGTGATCCAGAACCAGAATTTAGATAACCCAGAGAGCTACAGTAAAACCAAATACTACTGATTTTAAGGGGAAAGGTAGGGATAAAACGACTCCTAATGGTATTCTTCTGCATTCATAGATCAGTGCCTTATTTAGTCATCATCAGAGAAGCTTACTCCTGCAGCAGATAGGAACAAATACAAAGCCAGACATTATAAATGATAGGGAGAGAAGGGGGGCAGAGGGATGGAAAAAGAGTGAGAGTTTTTGAAACATAGCACTAAATGGGATGTTCGCATAAAATCTCTCCCCTTTGAATTCAAGGAACTTCATTAAAGAGGAGGCAGAAAAAGTGTAAAAGCTAGAAGTGATTTAAAACAAAACAAAAAACCAGGAGAACAAGGCCCTCTAAATTAACTGAGCAAAGCTCATATGAACTCACTGAGACCGAAGCAACAAGAATTGGGCTTACATGGATCTACATTAGGTCCTCTGAACATATATTAGAGCTTTCAGTTTAATATTTTTATGAGACTCCTGAGTTTGTGAAAAAGTTGGTCTCTGACTCTTATGCTTTCTTTTCAGGATCTTTTTCCATTGGTTTGTCTTGTTAAACCTCATTGTGATGGTTTTTGTTTTAACTTATTGTATTTTATTTTGTTATGTTCGGTTGTTATTTCTTAGAAGCCTATTTTTTTTTCTAATGAGAGACATAAAGGGATTGCATCTAAATGGGAGGAGAGATGAGAAAAAAAAACTTGGAGTAGTAGAGGGAAGGGTAAGTGCAATTAGGATACATTTTATGAGAAAAAAGGTCTATCTTTAATAAAAGGGAAAAATACTACAGCCTCAATATGAAACCAATACCAAAATTGCCAATGAGGTTTTCTTTAAAGAGATGTCATGCATTAAGATGGCTTTGAACTTCTCATTCTCCTTCAACCACACCCTGAGGTATGGGCTACCACATGCCATTTATTTAGTACTGAGAATCAACTCCCAAAATTCTGGGGCTATAAGCCAAGTTGAAAAGCATTTTACCAATTGAGCCACATCTCTAGCCCCCCTCAGAGATGGTTTTGAGCTTCTTTTTTTTAAGGGCATTTCAGAACTCACTTAGTATCTCAGAGAAACAGTGTGTATCATTTTGGATTGCCCATGCATCATGTGCCTGCTAGTCACAGTGGCTGAACACCAAAAAATCATACAGCACAGTCTCATAGAAATAATTTTGAAGTGGAAAGTGTTGAAGCATAACACAAGAAGTCAACACAGTCACCCAAAATCTTAGAGTGCTTCCTTTCGTAAGTCATGGGAAGTAGTAGGCTTTAAAAAATTGGTGTAAAGAGAAAAACCTAAAATTAAATTGTCATTTCTAGTTCTATAACACAAAATCTTAGATCAAGTAGATTATAGAGAACATGTTTTACTTATCTTAGAGATATAAAACCTTGAAAGGTTATTGGCATCTACTGAAATTCTGTTCTTTTTCCTAAGATAGTAGCAAAGACAAGATTAGATTGTTCTGGTCACCCTTATTTTAGTTCCTTTTGTAACCCATACTTCCTACTCCTCTTTTGATATTTTGATATTTCAAGCAAGATTCCATCAGCAAATAACTTTTATAATAAAACCACTAATTTGACAATAGGAATTTTATCTCTCTGACCTCATCTAATCCTACTGACATTTCAAAGACTAACTTTTACAAAACATGAACATATAAACTTGGAAATTAAGTTTTTAACACATGAACTTTTAGAACACTTATGTAAACCATAGGAGGTATTTCAGAATCCAATCAAATATGAAGGAGGTTGACCTTAGGACCTAGTGGCAGCAAAGATGGTGTTAAAAACATACAAATATTAAGGACCAAATAGCTGAAGGATTCTAGTATATTTGATGATGAGTTCAGTATGTCTTACAAGTACCTACCTTGAATTACTACACTTGAAAAAATGGGGTTATGAGAAAATGACCAGTCTGTGCATAATATCTCTATTACAGAAATACGCTGCACCTAAGAGTCTATGCTGGCTCTATTGAAGATCTGCACCTTAACTCAGAGCTTATCAAGTATCAAACATGTAGAAAATGCTAGGGTTATTTGCAGAGCTTTGGAGTTTCTAAATGAAACAAGTAAGCTAGATAGCAAAGGGCCCAGAGCAAATTATCAAACATATTTATCAAGTGTTGGGGTGACCCAGGTTAAGGTCAGGTGTTGGGGTTGCCCTTTGGGTGAGGGGAAAAGATGATGTGAAGAGCAACAACAGCATCCGGGGGGAAGTTGAAACAAGCCAGTACAATATTATTAAGGAGGGTAGAACCTTAAATACTCTTTTTACTAAACCCTCCTCCCAGCCAGAAGAAAGGGCTTTGATTTTATAGTATCTGTGGCTGTGGACAATGGTGTCTCCCTGGCCTAGGAATGTTATATCCAGCTCTGCTCTCATCAAGGCTCAAGGCAGACTGTAAATTAGTTATGTGGAAGTGCTTAGGAGCACATGTCTTAAGACACTCATTATCACTAGTTTGTACTGGCAGAGGTGAGGCTGGTTTGTAGACCCTTAAAAGCCTCTACATACCCACTCTTTTCTTTTCCTTTATGGGATGTGCTCAGTGGAAGCAAAAATACTTTGCCTTAACCTTATTGACTCCACCTTAGAAGAGTTAAGCATTTTGAAGTATACCTGTCTTAGACTGACTTGCCAATAGCCCTCAAGGAACACCATGCCTGAGGAGCTGTTCAGGTGATAAGTTTAGGCAGTAGCCTTTTTAATCTCAGTAAATCTTGCATGCATTACCTCCTTAGAAGAGCCTTTCTAAATCTTGCATGCATTACCTCCTTAGAAGAGCCTTTCTCTGAGTGCCTAAGAGCCATTAAAAACTAAGGATAGTCTCGGTGGTTACTCTTGGCTGGTAGATATGTTGTAGAAGACACTTAAACAAGAAAAATTAAAAGCATCACTCTGCTCAGGATATGTATGTATGGATCCAGGAGGAATCAAATAGTTTTTAAAGATTGTTCCATATAATAGTCAGAAAATTAGTTTCAGGGATCATGGCTGGCATCTTGGCTACATTTAATTGATGAATTTTTTGTTTTAAAAAAAGCAAGATAAATAATTAAGAAACTTATCTGAGTAGGTATTTTTATATTGGGCCAGTCAGTTTCTCTCTAATAAAATATTGGTAACCCTATAGGGGGTGAGACAAATTGTCTGGCATTTGGGATCACAGGCTAATAATGATATGTCTTGTACTAAGAAGTTTCTGGTCAGCCTATCTTCAATTTCATGACCTGTCCATAGCCATTTTGTCCCAAATAATCACATAGAAGCTTATATTTATTACAAGATGTTTGGCCTATTGCTCAGCTTATTGCTAGCTAGCTCTCCTATCTTAATCCATTTCTATTAATCTATGTCTTGCCATTCTGCTTGTGGCTTACCTGACTTCCTTTACATCTTTCTCTCTATGTGACAGCTCACAGCATCTCCCTTTAACTCTGCCCTTCTTCCCCTTTATCCATGCTTGGATTTCCCACTTACATCTAAGATGCCTTGCCATATCCCAAAACAGTTCCTAATAAAGAAAGGAAATAAAATTAAATAATATGTTTAATGATAATTCACAGAAAAACATCCCATATCACTTTTTCTTTTTTGTCTAATTAAAAAGGAAGGTTTTAATTTCAACATAGCAAAATTATATGTAACAAAACATTTATCAAGCAAGAGCTATAGTTACAATATCTAGTCTATTCATATCTAGCAAAATTAAAGAAAATATTCTATCATTTACCTTACCCTTGTAAGTCTAAAGTTTTACATCTAATTTGCCTTTTATAATAACTAAAAAAAACCTGTACTTATAAATATCTAATCTTCAACTATATCAAAGACAAGAGAGGGATTTTAATATAATATTAAATGGGAAGTGCAAACAACTTCTAAAATCTAGAAATGACAGAGACATCTGGCTACCTGGATAGTTACACAAAGTTCCTCTGTAATGTTGGATCATGCATATTCAGCCTACATGCTTAGAGTCTTTGGGATACCTTTCAGTGAAGCAGAAAATTTGAAGGACTGCTCTGCTCATCCTGGCATAATTCATCAGTTTCTTCTCCCTATGTCCTCAAAAATGTCTGACAGTTTTCTCTGTAAAGCCTGAAGGACCATCTCTGCTTGTTCTGCCAAAGTTCAGAGGTCACTTTTCTATGTGTCTTTCCTGTTCAGTTTATACAGCATACTGTCAGACAGTTGAGGCAAGAACATTTTCTTACCTAGTGCCTATCTTTTGCCACAAAGAAGGCCAACTTCAAATGTAGTTTCTTCGGGGGCTGGAGAGATGGCTCAGCAGTTAAGAGCACCGTCTGCTCTTCCAGAGGACCTGGGTTCGATTCCCAGCACCCACATGGCAGCTAACAACTGTCTGTAGTTTCAGTTCCAGGCAAACACCAAGGCAAATAAAATAAATAAAGGTTTTTTTTTTTTTAAAAAAAGTGTAGTTTCTTCAATGTTCATCATCTTCTCTGAAGTAGATTGATGCTGCCAGGAGCAGATGTCTCATTGTCACAAAAATAATAAAAGTCTATGTTATTAAAATATTTTAAATGTCATATTCTGTGTATCTTTGAAGTGTTTGAAAAAGACCTGTGCATCTAAAATATATCTTTGATTGACCTTAAAAACATATCTAATATGATTTTAAGTTTGATTATAATGTCTAACTACTAACTTGTATTTTTTATATCCTAATTATTTGGTAATAATAACTTTCAAGGACTAGTAATTTATATTAGATTGTTAGATAAACTTTACAGATACAATACCTTGAACATGTACAGAAATACATGTACAGAAACGAAATTAATCTTATCTTTGTATCAATATGCATAATTTATATACAATATACAAAAATCCAATCCAATGTAAAATATTTAAAACTAGTAATTGCTTTATAAAAGTAGATTCAATAATCTACTCAAATCCTATCATATCTGTTTTCCATTTTCTCTTTCTACTTTTTTCAAACAGAACCTTGAATCTAATTTTCATTATTTAGCTTTTTTTCCTAACCATAACCAATAACAATTTTTTGCCACTTACCCTAAACAATGACAATCATCCACAACCCATTGAAAGGCCAAAAACCACCCACCCTACTTCTTATGTATGTTGGTGCCATGATTTTAAATATTCTTCCTGCTTTCTGGGGGCAAAAGTATCTTTAGGGGATCCTTAGGGAAAAATATTTAATTGTCAAATCCTAAAATAAAGCTGTATCTTTTGTTGTCCAATCTCTACATAATGGGAAAATGCAAGGCTTATTTTAAGTCCTGACTAGAGTAGTTAATGAAGCTAGTTCATCTCAGCTGGCCACCTCAAAATTGTCCTGAGCAGTTTGTAGTTCAAATTTAATATTTCCTAGGTGTTTGTCAGCCTGGTGGCTTTGTCATAGTCTATGTGCAATTATCACTGTGGGCTCCATCTTCCTACTGGATACTTCAAAGTCCACAATTAGGCATTGTCATGGTTCACTGCAGAAAACTGATAAAGAGACTAAAACCTAACACAATGTACAGGAAGCTAGATAAAGCCCTTTTGCTAGAATTAGTGCTCTATGAACATCAATATCATAACAAAAAGTTTAAAATATATATAATCTTACAAATTTTGATATAGACATTTATACAGCATAGGATTAGTAACAATAGAATAGCCCTTTATTTTTAGTTATTCTTCTGTCCCATATCAGTTTGCTCTTCTGATATAATACATAGGTTTTTGCATTTTCCTTTAACAAGCATACTTGGGTTTACAGAACTAGAGAGTCACACTTCAACTCCAAAGCCAGCTTAGTTTATAATTAAACTGAGAGTTCAATTTTTTTTTATAAATAAAGAGATAAAGATGTTCAGCAATGAGATTTTACCCTGTAGAGTATATTGGTACCAATAAATCTGATATTCCCTTGGTTGTAAATTTTTTTGGATAGCCTTATTTTCTACTTTAGTTGTCTAGATGTCCAAGATCTTTTGACTTCTTGAGAATGAATCTTTCTAGTTTTCTGTAAAGAAAAAAACAAGCACCAACCCCAACCTTTTGTTTTTCTTACATCTTAAAGAAATGTCACATGGATGGATGAGCCATCATTTCTCATTTTCATAAAGTTTCTCTGGTTCAAATCTTTATTAATTTTGATGGTATCCATAGCTTTTGTTCACCAAACTTATTGTCAGTGATGATTCAGATGACTGTGAAGTGGGCAGCTACCCAGATGAATGTGAAAGAGACATGTGTGGTCAGTTCTGCCTGAACCTCAAGGCTAACTCTGAATAGAATGGTTAGCCAACCAATAATTACTTCTCTGGTCACATTTTGCTCTGGTCAGTAATCAGCTTATTTTTTTGTGAATTCGCGCCCCAAAAGTTGAGCACCAAATCACCCATGTGAATTCTTCAGCCAAAAGACTAATTTGCTGATGGCCTGATGTAGGTGTTGATTAATTACTTCCTGGACATGTAATGCTTCAGCAGACTCTGCTGCTATTTGATTCAAGGTCTCAGCTATGGTAGCAATTTGAGTTAGAAAAACTGCTCTAGCTCATCTTACTGCCAGCAGTAAAAATAGCAGTTGCAATTAATTAGTATATTAAGGAGACAATACATCTTGAGTTTTCTGTATGGCCAGAGTTTCTTGATTTGTCGGTAAACAAACATCTCTTGAGGGTACCCAAATTGATCTTGTGGCATCCTAGTAAAAAAGCTTACCTTGCCCTCAGTTTAGCAGGGGCCAGGTGACTGCCATTGGAGAGAAATGGAATCTCTCCATCTGAAAAATGACAGTGACATAACCCTGGGCAAATATGCCAGTACTAAGGATATGTCACTGTTTGTACACCTGACTCAATCCAGCTTCCTCAAAGTTGAAGAAATCAATGTGAAAGAGAACTTCCACTTCTCTCTTAGATTCTGGTTATAATATCTTTGCCAAAAGCTCCTTAAGGGTATTAGCACCTGAAAAAGCTAGAACTGCAAATTGGAATATGATTTGAGGAGGGAACTGAATGAATGGGAATCTAAATTGGAAGAGATGAGAGCACAAGCAAAATCTTACTTTTTGGCAGATGATTGTAAATTGTGCCAGTACATCCAACAACCATTTCCTGGAAAAAAAGGGAGTCAGCCTATAATGCTTGATTATGGAATACTTAATTAAGGAATTAAGTATTCTTTAATGGGAATGGTAGCATAACTTTATCTTGCTTTCTCTCATACATTCCTCAAGCTAACATTTTTACCTTTAGTTCCAAATGTTTCTGAAATGTTTGGTCAAATTTGTAAGTCACTTATGTAAGTTATTACTGACTTGATGAATCCACTGCAAAGGGCCAGATTGCCTAAGCACTCCTAAAAATACCTTAACTCTCCAGAATATAATTGCTAGAAAGTGGAGATCATGCTTATGGCACTGCAAGCTGATGATGGATAATATTGTAAGCATATTCTGTAACATATTCCTTGCTTTTGGGCTAAGTTCTATCCTCTGTAAGAGAAGTGTGTAATCCTCTAGGAGTGAAAACAAATTCCTCATTATCTGTTCTGAAATAGGCAAAAAGGGTTTAAGCCAATTTATAGTCACACATAATTGCTATAGTTCTGTTAGAAAATTTTTTTACATCTATCTTAAAGATAGAAAATGAATATCCTTGGCAATAACAAATCCAAGAAAGGAAAAGAGGGACACTAACTGAAACTTATCTGGAGCCACTGTCAAGCTTAATGAGACCAAATATCAGAGAGCATAAATTTAACATGTTGTTGTATGTAGGCTGAATCAGAATGTGCCAGTAATGGATTATCCATATAATGTACCAAGGTTATGTCTTTAGAGACATTGATCAGAGTTTATGAAATGTAAAGTTGCCACATAGCTGTATTATTTTTTATTCCTTGTGGCAAAACTGTTCATTGATCCCTGTTATCTGGCTTATGCATATTAGGCCCCCATATTGTGAAGGGAAAATGTCCTCTACCTTGGAGTTCCAGGGGAATTTGAAAGAAGCAATACTTAATGTTCAATATCACTACATAATGTAATGGAGAAATGCACACGGATGTGGAAGACCGGACAGTGGCAATCCCATCTTTTCCATCTGATTATTTATTGCCTTTAGATATTATATAAAACTTTTTTCTTTTCTCTAAAATATATTTTTATTATGAATAAAGTCATATTTTTTGTCCATGTATATCCTGTTCAAGCACCCTTCCCCTTCCCTCCCCTTCCAGTCACTCTCTCTTCTCCACATCTCTTTATCTCCTCCTCAGCAAGGGCAGGAAGTCCCAAGGTCTCAATTGCAATAAGAAAATGGGAGTATTGTGCCTGCTTGTAAAAGGCTCAATATGACCAGTTTTAGCTATTAATCATATATAGATAATTTGGGTTCAATAATAGGCCACTGTTCACCTAAATATCTTGGACTGGCACCCAAATAATGAAAATCAGGTTGGACTATTTTTTTTAAACAATTTTTGACCTCAGGCAGACAGCAACTCTTAGAACTGAAAAGACTTCCAGTGCAGAAAAAGGAGTGTTTCAGTTTTAGTTAGTATAGTTGTACCTGAGTTTCTGCCAACCAGTTTCTTAATTGACTGGACAGCATGGGCACAGCTGGGTCCGTCACAGGGAACAAGCTTTGTATCAAAATGCAGGGGCAGGCTCCAGCCTTGGCTTTTGAGGCTACTATGAAAATGCAAGAGGAGACTCAAGCTTTTGCATCTGAGCTAGGGATGTCAATTCTGCCCTGCCAGAGGTGTAGGATGCACAAAAGACGAAGTTCCTGGCCTCTTTCCTGCTAGAAATGGCATTTTCATCCACAGATGTGGTTCCCACACATTCTCAAGAAAGATCCATGAGGCCAACACTGCAGCCTTACACCAGAATTTTTTTTAGCTCTCTCTTCTTTATGATCGTAATGTCTCAGTATCAGGTCTGCTTATCAGAAAGCCAGACTCTGGTTCCATTCCTTATGTGGAAATAGAGGGCAAACCTGAGCAGAAATTTTCTACCTAAAAACTTAAACAGCAAACATAAACAGACACCGGAAAAAAGAAAAATGGAGCCTCTCAAAGAAGACTGAGACAGACAGACAACACAGGGGACATCCTATCAAAAATGACCTGAGGGGGCATGAATGTCACAACCACACTGAGCTGAGAAAAAAGGAAAGCAGAATGCAGGATAGAGGAGACAGTCATTCACATCTCCAACAGTGACAACAAAGGCAGGCAAAAATAAAAAGCCAAAAAAAAAAAAAAAAAGCAAAGAAAAAGACTGCAGCAATAGCAAAAATGACCCCAAATCAGTCACAGCCAAAAAGCCCCACAATGCTGGTACCAAATGTTGCGGTGATCCTAGTTTGTGGTCAAGTTGGGATTGCCTCTATGCTCAGGGCCATGACATGTTCCTTTGAGAGAGAAAGGTGGTATGGAGAGCTTCCACGGGCAAATTGAAACAAGAAAGTCAATTTTATTAAGAAGGGGAGAGCCTTAAATGTTCTTTTTTTCCAACCAGGGGAAAGGGCTTTGATTTTCTGCTATCTGCAGTTGTGTGCAGTAGTAGCTCTCTAATCTAGGAATGTTGTATCTGGACTCAGCTCTCACGAAGGCCACAGGTAGATCCCAGATTGGTTTATGTGGAAGTTCTTAGGAGCCCACGTCTTAAGGCACTAATTATCACCAGTTTGCACTGTCTGAGGCCAGGCTAGTCTCTAGACACTTAGGAGCCTCTACAATGAAATGTTATTATATATCTCATGTCAAAATTAGTTTGAAGTGGAAATCATAGCAATACAATGAAGCTCCAAATATTAGAATGTCCAGGTAGTCACACCTTTAACTAGACAATAGCACAAAGCACAATACAAAGAAGCATCTCGCTTGACAGATGTTCATTCAAAAACGACGTTTGCAAACTAGTTCCTAATTAGTAATAAAGGAAAATGCCTCTACAACAAGCAGTCACCCCATAGTAATCTATAGCTTGGGACTTCTCCAGCATCCCCATAAGATACATTTAATAGAGTAAGCAAAAACCTTTACTCTGTAACATTCAGATCCCTGCAGGCCACAGTAATGATCACATAGGGCCACAGCCAATCACTTAAAGTAAAAAAAAGTAAATTAAGCTGGAATTTTTTTTCTTCTTTATTTATTTTGAATTTATCAAAAAAACAGTAAAATGAATTTAAAATGCTGAAAAGTTAACAATAACTATAAAGAAGATAAAAATCATAAGTATGACTTATCAAGGGTGGAAATGCAAATAAGATTGCTACACATATATTTACTTTGTGTTCAGCTTTCCCTCTGAATTTTTTTCCATCCCTGTATATCCTTATTCAAGGTCCCTTCCCCCTCCCACCACATCAGGTCATTTCTCTTCTCTGCAACTCCCCATCCCCTCCCTGGGCAGGGAGCAGACAGTCCTATGGTCCCACTGACCCAATAATGCTTGGATCACTCTCCACTCCTGGCCAAATCCAGTTTTGTCCACCCTCCCTCAAGAGTGAGTCAGGTGTTCCAATAGTTGGAGTGGGGTTCGAAGGGTCAGTCCAGGATGTTTCTGATTCCAAGCTGTTCAGTGGTTGTGGTTTGCCGCTTGGACATGCTTGGCTTTTTTTCTTGTTTGTTTGTTTAGAGACCACTAATGAGTGAGTACATCCCCTGCTTATCTTTCTGGGATTGTGATACCTCGCTCAGGAGGATATTCTCCAAATCCATCCATTTGCCTGCGAATTTTAGAATATCATTTTTTCTTACTGCTGAGTAGTATTCCATTGTATAGATGTACCACAGTTTGTTAATACATTTTTCAGTTGAGGGACATCTAGGTTGTTTCCAGGTTCTTGCTGTTACAAATAATGCTGCTATGAACATAGTTGAGCTAATACCTTTGGAGTGTGAATGTGCATCTTTAGGGTATACACCCAGAAGTGGTATTGCAGGGTCCTTGGGGAGATTGATTCTAAATTTTCTGAGAAACCTCCATATTGCATTCGAAAGTGGCTGAACAAGCTTACAATCTCACCAACAATGGAGGAGTGTTCCCTTTGCTCCGCATCCTCTCCAGCATAGGCTGTCATCTGTGCCTTTTATCTTAGCCAATCTAACAGGTGTTAGGTGGTATCTCAAAGTTGTTTTGATTTGCATTTCTCTGATGGCTAAAGATGAAGAGCACTTTTTCAGGTGCCTTTCAGCCATTCGTAATTCCTCTGCTGAGAATTCCCTTTTTAGATCTGTACCCCATTTTTTGATAGGATTATTCAAGTTTTGGGCTCTAAACTCTTGAGCTCTTTATATACCTTAGAGATCAGTCCTCTATCACTTGTAGGGTTGGTGAAAATCTTTTCCCATTCTGTAGGCTGTCGTTTTGTCCTATTGACAGTGTCCTTGGCTTTGCAGAAGCTTCCTAGCTTCAGGAGATCCCACTTATTGACTGTTGGCCTTAGTGTCTGTGCCACTGGTGTTATATTTAGGAAGTGGTCACCAGTGCCAATTAGTAGAAGTGTATTTCCCACTTTCTTTTCTATCAAGTTCAAAGTGGCTAGGTTTATGTTGAGGTCTTTGTCCACTTGGATTTGAGTTTTGTGCAGGGTGACAGGCTCAGATCTATTTGCATTTTTCTACAAACTTCCGTCCAGCTATGACAACACTATTTGTTAAATATACTATCTTTTTTCCATTGAATGTTTTGGGCCTCTTTGTCAAAGATCAGGTGTTCATAGGTTTTTGGGTTAATGTCCGGATCCTCAATTCTATTCCATTGATCCACATGTCTGTTTTTATGGCAGGACCAGGCTGTTTTTATTACTGTAGCTCTATAGTATAGCTTGAAGTCAGGGATGGTGATACCTCCTGCGGTTCTTTTGTTGAGTAAAATTGTTTTGGCAATCCTGGCTTTCCTGTTATTCCAAATGAAATTGAGTATTGTTCTTTCAAGGTCCAAAAAATATTGTGTTGGGATTTTGATAGGCAGTGCATTGAATCTGTAGATTGCCTTTGGTAAAATTGCCATTTTTACTATGTTGATCCTACCTATCCAGGAACATGGGAGAGCTTTCCATTTTCTGATATCCTCTTCAATTTCTTTCTTCAGTGATTTAAAATTTTTGTGAAATAGGTCTGTTACTTCTTTGGTTATAGTTACTCCAAGGTATTTAATACTATTTGCAGCTATTATAAAGGGTAATGTTTCCCTTATTTCTTTTTCAGCTGTTCTATCTTCAGTGTATAAAAGGGCTACTAATTTCTTTGAATTAATCTTGCATCCTGCTACATTGCTGAAGGTGTTTATCAGCCGTAGAAGTTCCTTGGAAGAATTTTGTGGGTCACTTATGTATACAATCATATCATCTGCAAATAGAGATAGCTTCACTTCTTCTTTTCCAATTTGTATCCCCTTAATCTCTTTTCGTTCCCTTATTGCTTTAGCTAAAACTTCAAGAACTATATTGAATAGATAAGGAGAGAGAGGACATCCTTGTCTAGTTCCTGATTTTAGAGTGATTGCTTTGAGTTTTTCTCCGTTATGTTTGATACTGGCTGTCGACTTCTTGTAAATCACCTTTATTATATTTAAGTATTCTCCCTGTATTCCTGATCTCTCCAGGGCTTTAATCATAAAAGAGTGTTGGATTTTATCAAAGGCTTTTTCGGCGTCTAAAGATATGATCATGTGGTTTTGTTCCTTCAGTTTGTTTATATGATGGATAACATTTACAGTTTTTCTTTTTTTTTTAAAAAAAAAGTTAACAATATTTATAAAGAAGATAAAAATCATAAACATGACTTATCAAGGGTGATAATGCAAATAAGTTTGCTACACATAAAAATACTAACCCTAACCCTAACCCTAGCCCTAACCCTAACCCTGTGTATCCTTATTCAATGTCCTTCCCCCTTCCTCTACATCAGGTCATTTTTCTTCACCACAACTCCCCATCCCCTCCCTGGGAAGGCAGCAGACAGTCCCATGGTCCCAATAACCCAATAACCCAATATTGCTTAGTTGAGTCTCTACTCCTGGCAGATCCAGTTTTGTCCCCCCTCCCTCAAGAGTCAGTCAGGTGTTCCACTAGGTGGAGTGGGATCCAAAGAGTCAGTCCAGGATGTTTCTGATCCCAAGCTGTTCAGTGGTTGTGGTTTGCAGCTTGG